>OMNM01031270.1:29788-57007 GCA_900302745.1 Parablennius parvicornis
CTACCAATCTGCTGTCCTGTTAAACATGAGCATTATGTCTGTTCTGATTGCATCACTGCAGCCTCTCAGTCTGTTTCACTTCGCTCAGCAGCTGTTTGGCGATTTAAGGATTTAGGCCTGGTGTTAAGAAACATGTTTACAATCCTCCCTAAATCTGAAGGGCTTTGTCATCAAATCTGTAAACACAGGCTCTTGGTCAGATGACACGCATGCTCGCACGCGTGCATGCACGCACACACACGCACGCACGCACACACTCACACATGATCATCTTACTGTTAAGTACTGAATACTGGTTCCTAGCTCCATGAACAATTTCTTACAGTTCCAGTCATACAAAGAGTTAAATCTAAATGTTATTTACTTCTTTCTTATCCTTTTGACTCTCACTTCTTTCTCACCCCAGGTGCAGGTGTCCCCCAGTTTCAGCCCATCCTCCTGAACAGCGGCTCTCGCATCCAGCTGCTCAGCAACGGTTCTCTGCTCATCAAGCATGTGCTGGAGGACGACAACGGCTTCTACCTCTGTAAGGTCAGCAACGACGTGGGAGCTGATGTCAGCAAGTCCATGTACCTCACCGTCAAAAGTAAGACCCTGCTTCTGATGCACTATCAATAACAACTGATGGGTAGCAATCAGTATGTATGGAAGTGTCCGTACAGGATTTACACACAACTCAGTACATTCAGAAGACAGTCTGAGCAGATCACAACATAGAAGAGAACATTATCTCTGTACAGGTAAAGGTAACTGAGGACAGAAGGTGTTAAAAAATACAAATCTATTTATGGGAATTCATCTGTATCCTTTTATAGGACAATATGCAATCTATTTTTTGCCAATTTTTTTTATTTTTTTTATTATTGTTTTTTATTTGGGGTTTATAATTTGTTTTTTTTTTTAATCTGGATAATCCAATTGCACAAGCAATTACAACATAATGCTTGTGCTTTTTTAAAATGTATTTATTTTTATTAAAACTGACACATTCATTAGTGTGTTTCTGAACACACATTTGGCTCATGAGAGGCTCTTTGTTTTGACATGTTTCTTCCAATACAACCAGTACTGGAAATCGTGTGCCGAAAACTGAAGATTTCTGAGGCGACATGCTTGCACTCATTTGGCCAGATTTAGCTGTAAAAGAGCCCTTCTTGTTAAAATGTGTCAGTGTTGACTGCAAGGGTATTTTAAAAGATCTGGACAATCAAATAATATAAAAATAAAAGAAACTCACAATACATTATTAAAATAGCCTGTCATAAGTGAATAATATTTTCCTGCCGTCTTATGAGACATTCCATGGTGTTTCCATTGTGGCAATCATCACAAATTCTTTCAGGCCCTCCGATGCCGTCGTATTTTCTTACAATAGCTGGCATTCAAAAGTCCCTACAGGTCTGCTGCCTCCACTGGCATCTACATATAGTTCCACTGTAGAACCAGGAGTGGATTCTCATTTCTGTGGTGCTTGAGTGTGAGTGGGGCTGATTTTCCGATTGGAAGTGTCATCAAACTGAAGTACAAGGTTTCCAGCTGTATTTCTGTCTGCTCTCTTCTGAGCTCAGTTGTTTCCTTTCTGCTTTATGAAATCCAGTACATATATGGTCAGTTTCATTAAAAACAAAGTATGGCTGGTGTGTCAAATATAAAATAAAGACCAGATGAAATGATGTGCAAGACTCATAAACCTATAGACTCTATTAATATGCTGAAATACAAGTATTGCATCACAAAAAAATCTTTCATTAAAAAAACAAGGGATCATCTTTTTGAATGTATCCTCCTTCACCCCCACTAATCACCTTTATGTCCTCTCTCACTGTGCTTTTTAACCTGCCCACCGGCCTTCCTCTTTTCTTCTCGCCATCTCAACCTCCCTCTCACTTTCTCACCAAATTGTCCAGGTCTTTCCTGTAGAGTTGCTTCTGCCTAGATGGGACCTTTCAATATCTCCTGACACTCGTATCCTTCTAGTCATAAAATATAAGTCAGTGATAAGATTCAAGCTGAAGAGCTTTACATTGTATAACTTTCGGGGAATTTAAATTCTTTGTGATGGACTGGAGGTGGGCAGGTGTTTGAAATGTGTCTGTTCCTGACCTGCCTTTTGGAAAGAAAGTAATTTATGGAGAATTCTCCTTCTAGTTGAATCTGTATATTTTATCATTAACTTTGGCTGGCACGCCGTAGACATTCATGTGTCACTGTAATTAAGCCTTGCAGTGCACAAGGCTGAGAAGCTGTCAGTGCTGCAGCGGCAGGCTCAGAGACAAACATACTCTGTGTTTTCATAGGTCAGCCTGCTGACTGTGGCACCCAGTTGCTATGCAGCGAGTTGACCTATGGCTGCACTTTTTTCCTTCCATTTTTTTACCACGCACAGTGCAAACACAGCGGCTGCAGCTCCAGCACGCTGAAGTCTTCGTGGCAGATCACAGTACAAACATTGATTTCTACTAAATATATTCAAAATCTAAGGAAGATTACATCTGGAGATGTTCTAGTGGCACACAGTGTGTTTTTAACTCATGAGTGTAATATGTAGACTATAAATTGGACCTGCATTGGTTCTTGATATGCTTGCGCTGCATTTGTTGGAGTCTATTATAGCAATATGCGCCCTTCGGACTCGAAGAGAAAGTTAAACCATTTAGACTGAGATGATGTAGCTCGGTAATCTAATCTTCTCTGGCGTTACATTGACCAACAGTGCAGGTCTTTTCTTTTTCTCTCCTCACTGACCTTTTTGTTTTCGGTCCTGGAGCTCTGTTAGTTCTTTTGTGAGGTCATTTCACAGTGACAGGAGTAACTTATTGCTTTGAAGGTGCATCTCTATCTACCATCGGGTGGCGTAAAAAGGACAGCGCTGGCAGAGCAGTTTATGAGTTCAATCAAGCACAGTGGTGTGGCCTGCTTTTTAGTTGGTGTGTGTGTACATTCAGTCCACACGCATGCAAAGCAGAAGAGATGGATGTTGAAGTATGTTTACCCTCTCTTCTTCATGGCCTTGACAGCAATCACTGTGTGAACTACTCTGCTAAGAGTCCTCTGCCAGTGGACATTCATGTGTGCGTGCGTGCGTGCACTTGGAAGAAATGAACACTAAATAATAAATACACAATAGAGGTGTGTCTATATGGTTTTTTGTGTGTGTGTGTGTGTGTGTGTGTGTGTGTGTGTGTGTGTGTGTGTGTGTGTGCATTCTGTTTCGATGGAAGAAACAAGGGCGTGTTCGAAAATACCAGGTTCAGTTTCAATGGTCCTAAAGATGGTTTGGTATCATCTGCTGTGCATTCGTCCGTGCGTGTGTGTGTGTGTTGACCTATCAAATGCACTCTGCTGTTGCTGCGGGCTAGAGTTTCATGTTGTACTCTGCTCTATCAAAGGGAATTTTGACATCTTCAGCTCTGAATAATGTATGCTTACTTCTCATAACTACTGGTTTCATGAACATGAACTGCAACAGGCACATTATTTACAGCTTTGATTGTTCATATGAAAGCACTTTCTACCACTTAAAACTAATTCATGAGTTTACTGGTAATTGAGAGAACATTAATCAGTGTCTCTCCATTCTAATGCCGTTTTATTTGACAAAAATGATTGGATGCACAGCGAGCAAGAATATTTAATCCTCCCTTTCTATCCTTTTGATTCCCTCCAGGAAACATGCAGCTCACAGCTGTAACAAAAACAGCAGCCCTGCCAGTTCACACAGTATGGCCAGGAGCTTTTCATTTTCATTTTGTGGGCAGGAAAATTCTTGTAAATTTTAATACTCTTCTTACAACAACTTGATTAAAATGACTTATATATGATTTTAATTGATGCAAGGGAGAGAAAAGTCCATGCGTCTAACAATTGTTCAAGTTTACAAGAACATTTGCTTCATTAGATTAGATTAGATTACACTTTATTTGTCACGTATGCATAAAAGCATGGGAGTAAAGTGCTGCATTTGGTTTGTGTAACTCTCCCTCCCTCTCTCCACTTATTATTTGTTCACACATTCATATGTGTGACTGTTGTGAAGATAGAAACAGATCATAATGTTAAGAAAGCAAACAAAAACTAATTGCAGCCTGTAGGAATCTGGTTGGTGGCAGTTTTTAAATGCTTCTTCATCCGAGTAAATGCACTAATATCTTCCACTGTATTCAATTAATCTTGTTCGTCATTATAAATATGTCAAACTATTGCATTTTCTGATTCAGATTTCTTCTGATTTCCGATTTACTAATTTCAGCCATGAAAGGGTCGGGATAGCAGGACATTCACAGCTGTCATTCTCTGACACACAAGCATTGTTTTTACTTTACATAAAACATTTTCCCGTGCTTGCAAGTTGTTGTCATTCATTAGTTGACATACTGTGTGCTATATATCACAGCAGAATACTGGATGGCACTGTGGCATCACAGTGAGAATATACCAGTTTCTTCTCATTTACTTGTTTAAAAAGAGAAATTTGGCTGAGAAGCGGCAGGTCAGGTTCAACTTTCAAAAGCACACAAACAGAAATGTGTCTACGTTTGTTATCGTTAATAAATGTTTACATATATTCATAATCACTATTGACTGAAAATCTAAGGCCTTAAAAATGCAGTTTATTTTAAAAAACTTTTTTTTTAGGTTTCTTTGAAAACATTCTAAAAAAGCTTTTAATGATGGATGGATGTGTTTAAAAATATACCTGATATACCTTTTGTTTTACCTAAACTCAGACTAACTGTTATTTCACATAAACCAGCCTGAAAAAACTCATTCATTGTCTAAAAGAGACTAATGAAGCATCTGCTTGTGTGTTTTTTTTTTTTACAAATATATTAATAAAAGAGAATAAGTGCTCTCTATTCACTAGCTGTTGAAAAGAACTATAATGCTTTATCACTGGGGGCCCCTTTCAATCTAAAAAAGACTAGCTTGTTGTGATGTGGTTTATAAACACACTATTCACATTAAGTTAACACTGGCTGAAATTGAGTAATAATGAAGAGCTCCACCTAAGAAATAAATCACCAGCCGTCATTGCCGTTTCGACTCTATAAGAGTGTTTTTAGCGAAGTTTGCATTTTTTCACCTGTGCATGTTTCTTTTTCCTTCCAACTTCTCCAGTTCACTCCGACCCTCCATCGAGGTGAACTGTTTACACAATATCACCTGAGTGTGTGTGACTGAGTGAGTCTTTGTGCTTGCAGACTTAAGTTTTATAAACGCTTATAGAAGATGGATATATGGATTTCTTTATCTTGGATATATACATATATTTGTGCAATTATTTGAATTTAGCTGATTTTTTTTGCCAACTTCTAGTGATTAAGAATAATAATTATAATAACAATAATGGGGAGTTGACCTCAAAGTGCTTCTGAAACAAACTACATCAAACACAAGCACAATCATCTTTGTGCACTCCAGACATTTCCTTTCTTGCTGTGTCATTGCAAACCTTCTAAGTCATTTATGATCCCGTTAGTATCGATGGGTCATTCTGCAGTAGTTCATATGAGAGGAAGGAGCCACATGAGAACACGTGATGCTGTACTCGCCGTGCTGCCATTAGCTGCTCAGTCATCACATGCTGGCTCAGCCACATGCTTGTCAGTCATTAACAGATCGCATTTCACATTTTAAACCCCGAAATGTGCTCATACACTCACAATGCTTTCCATAAAAGAGTACTTACATGCATGAGTGGTTTGAAAAAAAGAAGGAAAAAAAAGCCACCATTACTGTACTTGTATTCACTAACACCATTAAGTCCAGACTGCAGCATTTGCGTCAGTGCGTCTGCATAATTACTTATTTCTTGTTATTTTTGGCATATACTGTTTTTATTTCTATTTCAAGTCGATTTTATTATGTGTGTTTTTGCATTAATGCATGCGTGTGTGTGCGTGTGTGTGGATGTGGACTCTTGAGTGCATTTCTGCCTCATTTAAATCCGTCGATACCTCAATTAGAAGCCGACTTGGGGGAAGTGCAGTCGGCGTGTTTCCCTGCTTTATTTGCACTCTCAGCCTGTCTTTGTTTCTTACACATCCAGCAATAAGAGAAAGATTAAAACGATAAATACCACATTATTTGTTTTATTTGGATACCGTTGTTCGCTGCCAGCTGTGTGTGCCATCTTGGTGTCTAAATCTGCTATTGCCGCTATCAAGAGCAACATTTATTTATCATTACCACAACGTTTCTTGTGTTACTAACTCATACTGCAAATAGATTAGTTTTAATTTTGTGGATTCTGGAGTACGCAATTGTATTTCAAAGGTTTTGTACACCAGTTGGTTTATGGTCTCTATTCCAAAGCACATCTGCATGGTAAAACCATGTAAAGGGATGAAATGCAATGGTAGCTAAAGAAAAACTCTTTGTTGGATCTCAGAGCCAAGATTGTCTTCAATGTGAAATAGTACAAATTTGGATTATTTTGTTGACATTGACACTTTAAGGAGCATAACTTATCGGAAACTAACACAGTGAACTAGGGCATCAAGTTATATGAAGGGCTTCCATTTACTTTCTGAGTAATCAGAGTTGGAAAGTGTATGTTTTAGAAAAACTAAAAAGTATTCATGTATGTGAAGAGATTCAGACAGGTCTTAATATGACTAGATAGTTAGATCAATGATTTCTTTTCCACTTAAACATCTTTCAAGAATAATTTTAGATGATTTGGTTAATGTCTTTACCAATAGCTTCAAGCAAATGTGCTCATTTGTCAATTTTTGCTTGAAGTCACTTTTTTTTTTTTTTTTAAGAATTCTGTAAATCTCATGCTTTAAATGTATTTTCTTTGTTTGCCATGACCACTATTTTTACAATACGTCTGACTTCTCGCAGAGTCCCTGCAGGCTACCAGGTGCCTGCGGGCACAAATGTTTTCTACCCAGGTCTAATAGTTGTGTTCCTGATTAAGCCATTAGCTGCTCGGTTTAGAAAACAAAAAAAGTCTATAAAAAATACTCAACGTCATAAAAAAAAAAAACGGATATGTTTATCCCATGCAAAAAGAAGTAATTGCTTGTGATGACAATTGCACACATTTGCTTTCACCAGATGTTTTACTTATATGTAATGTGCATACAATAGCGAAAGCAAACTGCTGTCATTCATAGCTTTTATGGAGCTTTCACCTATATCTAAGTTTTAAAATAACTGATATTTCATCTGCATGATTAGTGACGGCCAAACAGGCCAAATAGAAACAGAACAAGTCAACTATTCTCTTTAAAACCACAGATGAAGGCTTTTGGATGAGAGATGAAACAATTTAGCAAAGTAGCTCCTGTGCACCTGTTTATGATAGTTATCCTTGGAATTATGTATTATTTTAGTTGGCAGAATTAGACACTGACAGAATTACATTTCAGTTTAAACAGCACTTTTTTTTCCCCACTTTATGGAGCCGTCCCAGCTGACTGTGTGAAGGCAGGATACAGTCTTGACAGAGTGCCAGTCCATCACAGAGCAAACACAGAGAGACAGACAGTCACACAGAGTCACATTTACACCTAGGGCCAACTTGAGGACACCAGTTAACCTCGCATGCATATTTGTGTACTGTGAGAGGAAATCGGACCGCAACACACCAGACAAAAATAAATCAAATTAAATCAAAATACTACATACATATTTATTTTTTAGTGGAGCACACCTGACAGGTTCACCGACAGGTATTTCAACTCTATAAATTGCAGTAACTGCTATGAATAATTTATTATGATCAGTTATTATGCATAATATTGTGTATTTACCCACCAAGGGGATCTGATTACTAAATTAAGAGATGTTTATTGTTTTATATTACTCAATTTACAGTAGTTTATTGAATGTGAATCTTCATCTACACATCCAAGTGACAGTTGGATTTTTAGATTATAAATGGCTATATCTTTGTATTTCTCGCTCCATTTTATTTCTTTCTAAAGCTTTTCCTCTGCCTTTCACCACATTTCTGTCTTTGTCTGCTCTCAACCTCCCCCGTTACACAGCTTTCTTTTTCTCCCTTCTCTTTCCTCTTCCCACTCACACTTTCTCCTCTACCCATCCGTGTTTTATTACCAGGCCCCTGTAATATTGCTGGATATTAAAAAATATACATCAACGGAGCAATTACAGGCTATCAAAAAGAATAGGTTTAGCCCGGGGCCCTGCAAGTGCTGCATGGTAGATGCATAGAGATGAGATGAGGAGGAAGCGAGTGAGAAGCCTCACCTCAGCTCGAGCCACCGAAGCACATCCGAGATCAGGCGAGATTGTAGAACATTTGGCGCGCTGCGGTCTGCTTCACATGTTTCAGTGGAACATATGCAGATATGCACTAATACAAGGTCAAAGACAGAGTGAAATATCTCCAAGTGCCCTCAGATGTATTCGTACATGCATATTCATATACGGGAACATACTGTACACACACCTACGCAGACAAGCATGTGCTCATACATACAAACAGAAATGATGCGCACTTATATCCAGTCTGACAAAGCCTGTCTTTGTGGGTCTCTCAGTGCGTGAACGTGATCCTCATTGATGCTAACTCACACTGCCAAGGCCTCAGATTTAGATGGAGAAAATAGCCCCTGTTAAGGAGCAATAACATTTAGAGAAGGGGCTGAGGAGACTCTGTTAATAGGACTCACTTAAAATTCATAGTTGCTATGCAAAATAAATCAGCACTTTCCTGCGGGGTGAGGGAATGATGGTGTGGGGAGCGAGGGAGAGGGAGGGAGGGGCTGCAAGTGAATAAGATATGAGGTTTAAACGTTGGGAGTCCCAGGTCTGACACACACAAAAACGAAAACACACACAATTACATGCACGTAGAACCACACACCCATACACTGGCAAGTGGTTTGATTTTTTTTTGTTGTTTTTTTTTTGCAAGGCTGCTTCAAAGAAAACAATGTGATGTGAGAGAATAGATGAAGAAACGTGATGAAGGAGTCGAAGGGTGCATGTGCTTATTTGTTTACGTGTATGAATTTATAGCATCCAAGTTAATACCCAGCGGATGCAGCTTCCTGGCTGTTATAATTGTTAGATATTAACTTATTCTACACATTTTCAACACAGAGAGACTTCAAAGAAATATTTGCGGTGATTTAAATTGTGACTGACATCCCTATCAGCTGTAGGTAAACCATTTGTCCCCTAGAGGGTGCTTGTGAGTTGTGGGGATGAAGAAGCGTTTGTAGAGAAAGTGGAATTGATTTATAGGATCAGAATCACAATATATATGTATACGTAATATATATCACTAATATTGATGTGAAGGATTTAGATTCATATATTTAACTTTTATTTTTGGAAGTAAGCAGTGCAGCCGTCTTTATACAGTTTTTGTATACTTGCAATTGTCAAAAAAAAAAAAAAAACAATTTTTACAGTGTGACTGAACAAAAAGTGAAGTTGAGCGATTTCAGTTTGCTCTTTGGCTGAATAAAATACTAAAAACACTTTTTGTGTGGACAGTCATTGAACCCTCTCAGTTAAAAACAAAAGTTGAACTCAGTCTTTTTGTTATTTCAGGTAGTTTCAATCATCCGTGTTGTTTTTTTCATAAAGTCTGTAATGTAAACTGCTCTTGATGAGCTAGATCTGGAGTTGGTGTATAAGCAGCACTTTCATGACACTAATGTGCTATGCTACTGAAATCTTAATAAAGCCACAGATACTGATATAATGTAAAAAAAAAAAAAAAAACTTTGTTAAAAAGCCAAACGTGTGAGTGGACCACTAACTGTGCTAAAAAAAAGGACTTAAAATCATACCAACACAAATACTTTCTAAAAATGTATCTCAGCTGCAAGCATGCCTGCTCACACACGGAAAACGTTGTTATGCCAACAAGCAGGAAATAGGACCTGATGTATGTACATTTCAACTTTGATGAAAAACAAACATGCATCTATGAAAGGTAGCAACAATGGAAATACCAGTTTTTTTGACTTGAGAATTTATACAGAACGACTATTATATACTATATATATGATATTTGGGAATCAGAAGTCCTTTGGTATCGATCTACCTACATGATCCAGACTGCTACTGATTAAAATATGAAACAAAGCATAATGGCATTTATAGACATAAACTTTCCTCCTGCATTTGTGTTAAACTCAGTGGTGTCATTTAAATAAACATATAGCCTCAGTGGCATTGCTTTAGCCGCTCAGTCTTATCTAAAACAAGAACAATATTGCCATTCTTAAAACCAGCAGTTAATCAATCTTTTTCACACGTGAAGAATAAAGTGTGGCTCCATCCACACATCTACCGCTGCTTTGATAAATAACAACTGAGCAGAGCATTTTCAGGCTGAGTGAGGTTTAACATGTCAGTGTAATTCAAAAACCATCAGGCAAATTGCCATTCACACAAGTACAGTGTAATAAATGATTAATTATAATGTCAAGTACTTTAATTGACTTGTGATTGTCTAACCTTCCTGGCACTCCTTGTACAATTAAACTGCACCCGAGCTGTGCCTGCGTGAAGCCTCCAAAGTTAATGCTGTTTAACCAGAAGGAATACTGTATGTGTCTGTCGCTATACTACTGGGTTTTCTTTTGTTAGTGTGTCATTGCTTTAGCTTTACTTTGCATTTATTTGCATACATGCGTCCTTCTTTTTCCCCCCCTCTCAGTGTGCACAGTTGGATCTTGTGTATGTGTGTGAGTAAGGCCAGCATCGCGGTATCTGTCTTTATTTGTGCACTTGCGAATGTGAATAGGTTTGTGCGCCTGTTTGTATCTGAAAAACGCGTGCGCCTGTGTGAGACAACAGCACGGCCAGCGGACTTGTCTGCTGCGTATGAATAATCAAAGTGGTCTCTCTCATCATTAAATCATCGCTGTCCTGGTGGGAGCCTGAGGAGGGAGATGGAGTGAGGGAGAGAGGGAGAGAGCGAGGGATCATAGTTAACGCTGCAGGGGTACATGCTCTCTCTCTCTCCTCCATCGTGTACTGTGGCTGAGATGTGTCATGAGCACTAGTCTTTTCTGCTCTCTGTGCTCGCCCACTTAGCTCCCCCAGACACAACCGCTCTCATACGCACACATTCATGCATATTATGCACACAGAGCGAAGCACTCATACACACAGAGACGTTATCCAGGAGTGTACAGACATGCACCCACACCAACTCAAACACACATATTCCATCTTTTCACAGAAGAGAAGGCCTCCAACCACCGCTGCACACATATCTGCCACATGTAGCTGCCATTTCTGCTCTGTTCAGTGACACCGTGCTCACTGCAGTATGTTTACTCTACCGTAAGATTTGGAATAAATATATCCAAAGAAGTGGTGTGTCAAGAGCGACAAATGATGCATGGGTTGGTGTTTTTTAAAACAGAAACAACAGGTTTTCTCAAGGCACAAATCTGAGATGGATCAAAAATGGCTGCTGTGCCTGCCAACCCTGGACTGCTTGGCTGAAAGAAACTTCCACATTTCTCTGGTAGTTTGTATTTGTATAATTTAATCCACACTTTTGTAACGGTTTGCGTCCTCATCTGACAGCAAGATAATCCTCAGTTTAAGTGCCTTTGATGGTATTTTTATGTAGAGCTTGCATGTTCTCCCTGTGTGCGTGCACAGGTTTTCTTTGGGCACTTGGGTCTCTCCGATGGTGCACAAGCAGTTCACCCAGACAAAAGGGAAGGGTCTATCTGAACAAAACATTGAGAAAACAGGCAAATTCCACACAAAATGAATGTTCAACTATGAACCACTGCTGCCTCATGCCATCAAACTCAGTTCTAGTGGGGGATGAAATGTTACATTTTGAATTGTTTTGCATGTGTTACACACTATCTTCTAATAGAGGTCGTGTCCAGGCTAAGATTAACATTCTTCATTCAGTTCTGCTTAGGCTGCACAAGTTAATATGTGTTAATCCAATCGACAGGCTTCTCACTTCAGAGATCATTACACTGTGCTGCACCTGAAAGTCTTTGTGAGTGTTACAATCAGGAGACGGCTCCGTGTAAGTAGAAGGAAAAATGAAAGACGTGTGAGTACGAGAATGGTGTGAGTGTGAGTACAGACTGTGGGTGAGAGCCATTTGCAGCATTTACTCATTTTGCTGAAACACACGCACACACACACACACCCAGGCCTGGGTGTGTTGCTAATGAGCCTGGTGTGCGGTTACGGCGTGGAGCCAGACCGGCTCCACACTCAGACCGAAGGGAGTTCAGTCAGGAGTCACTACTCTTTTCTCTGTTTCTTCTCCTCATCTTCACAAAGCAGCACCTTGCCGTTTGCTGTTGTTATCAAAGGCAGCGCAGACTTACCTGAAGGGCTCTTTTTCAATCACTAAGTATTGGGGGAGACATGTAGACTTAGACATGAGTTCATGATTGTCCCTGGAGTGTTTAAATGGTTGTCATAATTGTCAGAGAGAACGAGAAATGGAGTTTTCTCAGAGTGGGAGTCGAATGTGCTGCGTTGTGTAAAATATAATTTGATTTGTTTTGGCATGAGAAACCATTATGCTAAAACAAATGGCAATATGAAAGCGATTTTACTCATGCAGAGGCACAAATGCATCAAGCAGCTCTGATCAAGACTTCCAGACTAATCACATTTTCTTTCTGTTTTCACTCCTTTTCATCACACCCGTCCTCTCCTCCACTCCTCATGTCACCTCTATCCAGTCCCAGCGATGATCACCTCCTACCCCAACACCACTCTGGCCACACAGGGCGAAGAGAAGAGGATGAGCTGCATAGCTCACGGAGAGAAACCCATCATGGTGCGCTGGGAGAAAGAGGAGCGAATCATCAACCCCGAGACCAGTCGATATGTGGTCACCGTCAAAGAAGTGGCGGACGAAGTCATATCTACACTGGTGGTGAGTGTTGGGTTTCGCCGCACATCAAACACATTCGGGAGGCTTCGAAAGCTCGTCGGGCTTCAGGAATTGTTATCTGCACAGACAGATGGACAAGAGAGAGGGAGAGGGAGCAAGGGAGACAGGACCCAGTATTTCAGAGTAGAATACATTCACATCATATTACAGTGTTAGAGTATGAAATATTAAAGAGATATCATCCAGTTCAATTTAATGGTGCTTAAGACACAGTGTGAATGAGAGCATGTGTAATATAGTAAAGTCTAGGAATATGAGGGAGATGATTAGAGACTTTAAGTGTCTCACATGGTTTAGAGATACTTAAAAAGTAGAAATGACAGTACTGAAGTCAGGTGAAACTAGTCTGTTTTTTAACTTCTAGTTTAACTCTTGACTGTGGTGCATTTCTCTGCAGATTATGCCGACTGTTCGTGAGGACTCTGGGTTCTTTTCCTGTCATGCCATCAACTCCTTCGGCGAGGACAGAGGCATCATACAGCTGACAGTGCAAGGTAAACGTCTCCTCACCACACACTTAGAAAAAGGCTCATTTTATTCTGTGGATGTGTTTGGAAGGAAAGTCTGTCAGGTGGCAGTAAAGATTTCACCAATTTATGACTTCATTTGTTCATTTATTAATTTAATTGCTGCTCAATGTGGCTCCTGATCTTCATCCATTCTCTCACTGGGGAAATCAGGGAGGAAAACGATGCAGCGCTCTGGTCTGCCTGCCATACACATCTACTTCAAGATGCAATCTCTGGGTTTTCTTCTTTCAGTAGTTGTATTCTGCATGAGAACTCGTGAATTACAAATATTCATATCACTGTAATTACCAGTGTTGTGTACTTTCATGAGTATGTTTCTCAAATAAATAAATATATCTGCTCATGCAGACAAATTACATCAAGCCTTCTTACAGACTTTTAATCATAATAGTATGTCCACAATTTTTGCAGTCATTAAATTTATTCTTTTAAGAAAATGACTGCTTTGTGTGGTTTGCATGCAGTTAAAAATAAACTGCTGCAGTGAAGTATTATATCATGTATTGTTAAAAAAATAATTAAATGCCTACAATGCAAATATATGTGGTTAAAAAGTAATCGAAAACAGTCTATGCTTTTATTTTATTTTGTTTATTTATTTAGTAGTAGTACTTTATTTTGTAGTTGAGTATAAGGTCTAAGTAATCTTTGTCCTGTTTTTATGTTTCCTCAGAACCACCGGACCCTCCAGAGGTGGAGATCCGGGAGGTTAAAGATCGTACGATCGCTCTGCGCTGGACCATGGGCTTCGATGGCAACAGCCCCATCACAGGATATGATATAGAGTGCAAGAACAAGTCAGGTAGCACAAAACAGACAGTGTAGATTAAATATGGAACAAGCACGCAAGAAATCCACAACTAAAAGAGAGAGCAGTGTTGTTATCTTGTTTCTAATAGTCTGCCCTCCTTTTGTTTGTTTTTTTTCAAGCTTCCTGGCTATCAGCCCAGGTAACCAAAGATGTGTCACCGCAGCTCAACCAGGCCACGATTATTGACCTCCACCCTTCCTCCACTTACAATATCCGTATGGTTGCCAAAAACATTATTGGCAACAGTAACCCGAGCAACGAGCTCACCATCACTACTGATGAAGCTGGTAAGTGAGCCCCAGACCAAGTCCTGCAGAGACTTCTCCGTCATGATAGTTTACTCTCATTTGTACAAGTTTTACACTCAACTCAAACACATCAGCAATAAACATGTTGGATAAGATAATGATGTATGTTGTTCAAAGGCTTCATAGTTCTCCAGGTCGACAAACCTTTAGTCATCTTAATAATCAATGTGAGTATTTAATAGTTGTTTTAAATGGAGACCATCAGGTTTTACTGAGGAAACTGATTCAGATTCCTGTTGCCTTTAGTCTGCCTGGTGTTCACTTATCTCCTGTTGCCCATAATGATCCTCATGCAGATATTACAACCCTTTAAAAAGGCACATTTTGTCAGATTGATTGCTTAAATAAAGTTCCAAATTTCATGTATCATCTCTCACATTATTTATAGAAGAATTTGTGGACATTATAGTTTTATTAATCATTATTAACCTGAGGTGAAGCCTGTGAGGCTCATAATTGAGCAAAGCATGAGGGCAGAAATACTTATCCAGCTCAACACCGCCATCTAGTGAAATCTTCCCGGTAGAGCATCTCTTCCATTTTAAAGCCCAGCTGCAGTCGAGACAAATGATGTGCTTCATTTCCAGCTCCTGATGGCCCTCCACAAGATGTCACCCTGGAGCCCACCTCTCCACAGAGCATCAAGGTTTCCTGGAAGGTACAGCCTCAACTTTGTTAGATAGTGACCCGAGGTCTTCAAACAAAACTCTTTATTCAATGCAGAAGTGAGCTTGTGAACAGAAGCTTGCTGATTCAAATTCCACCACAAAAATGTCATCACTGAGCGAGACTCTTAATCCACCACTTCTATTGGGGGCTTCCACTACAATAACCCATTGCTCATTAGTTGGGACATTTAGGTTGATAATTAATAGGATAAATATATGAAGGGTTTAGAGGTATGTCCGGCCCAATCAGCACGGGCAAAATGTCCATTGAATTCCCATACAATGATGAATTTCAAGACAATATTTAAAAATCACAACAAAATGAGTCAACTTAAAATGATTAACCTACCGTTTGTTGGTTTACGTCATGATTATTTAACCCTAACTTGTCATAAAGTGACAGGAAATAGCAAATAATTGTAAAATACAATAAGTATTTCTTGTAATTTTGGAACAATGAGATACTGTTTGGAATTGATACAATAATATAGTTAAGAATGATTGAAAATGATTGCGTTTAATTGTTTTGATGCAATACTCAACCAACACAACATTAAATGTTTGCAAAACTGCAGCCTCTGTCCTTTACTGCTGTAACCTTGTCTCCTCTCCTGATTTTCACACTGTAGCCTCCTCAGAAGCACCTGCAGAACGGAGTGATCCGCGGCTACCAGGTGGGCTTCAGGGAGTACAGCCCTGGTGGGAGCCACCAGTTCACCATCATCAGCGTGGACACCTCAGGAGACACCACAGAGAGCATCGTGCTGGACAACCTGAAGAAGTTCACTCAGTACAGTGTGGTGGTGCAGGCTGCCAACAGAGCCGGAACTGGGCCATCCTCACAGCAAGTGGTCACCAAAACCCTGGAAGATGGTAAGCAGATATTATGTAAGATATAGGTAATATAATAGGTCTTTTAGAACCAGACTGAGCTTAGACGCACATAGATGCAGTGTGAATGAACATATTTTTGTGAAAAGACTTCCATCTACTGGACATTTCTAAAATTACACACAGAAAAAAAAGGTTTGTAGTAGAATGTTATACAGTGGTTATTCATCTTTTGTGTTTGTTTTCACCAATACATGTTGTTTTCTAAAAACAAAAAAACAAACAAAAAATAGTTTCACTCTATAATCATATAATTTTAATTGATTAACATAGTTGTCTTCATTGAGGAAGTAATAAACATGTTTAAAAAAAAGTTCAGTAATTGTACAAAAAAAATAAAAATAAAAAAAAGCGGTTCTTGACTTAATGTTGGGTGTCAGCAGTTATTTGTGTTGCTCGTGTTTGATACTCAGTGAAATGCTCGCTTACCAAGACAACTACTTTAACATGTATTTTGTCCTCTTATGCTTGTGTCAGTGCCGTCTCGGCCTCCTGAAAATGTCCTGGCTGTGGCCAAATCTCCTGAGGTCATCTCACTGTCCTGGATGCCTCTGCCCCGGGAGGCTCTGAATGGAAACCTGCAGGGATACAGAGTCATCTACTGGGCCAACCTGCCTGATGGAGGTAAGGATAGGAGGTTGTTTCAGTGCCCTTCTCTCACTGCTGCAGTTTGTTCATCTATCCACTCGGGGAGGCTGTAAATTTGTTTCATCATTGTGTTATATTCTTCTGTGTCTTTCAGTGGAGGTGTAGTTATTATATTTAAGGATGTGTGTGTATCATTTGGGGGAGACTAATGATAAAATATGTGCATTTATTATCTGATAAATGACCAAACCTTTCATACTGTGTCAGGGACATTTTTTGCACATTCACTAATCTCCATGTACGTGGTGACCGGTGTCTTTTTTTTCATACTTTTGAATTGTAAATATTATTCAAAATGAATGAGTTGTTCTTAAATTGATGATATATAATCTAAGGGTTTTTTTATGAGAACATATATAAATCTGATGCAAAGCATCATCTTTTCAGACAGAATATATTATCAAGTTATTGCTTTCTAATTGTGATCCACAATGAAAATCTCTTGCACACAGCTTGAATCTCAGCAGTTGACTTTCCTTTGAATGTATAGCAGCACAGCAGTGATCCAACCTGCAGTCTGGCTGCTTTCCATCAATAATTCACAATGCAATAATTCCAGCCAGGACTTCTGCTTCAGCTCTGAGTGACAGGACATAAAGGGAGCAACGAAGAATAGAAAAGAGCAAAAATCTGAGCAGAGACACAAAAAAGTACAATCCTATAATACCTGTTTTGTTAGGATAAAGCATTTAAGTAGGTAGGAGTATGATCGCATTCACCAATAACTTTTAAATGCTGATTTACCAATAAGTATTCATAGTTTTCCCACAACGATGTACCAAACCACAACAGACTGTACCAATTGTGATAACCAAGCTTAATGAGAAATCCTGTTTTCTTTGTCAGAACTGGGAGAAATTAGAAATGTGACAACCAACCAGCCATCTCTGGAGCTGGATGGCTTAGAGAAGTACACCAACTACAGCATCCAGGTCCTCGCCTTCACAAATGCTGGAGATGGAGTCCGCAGTGAACAGATCTACGTCCGCACCAAAGAGGATGGTATGCAAAGCATTACAGGACATGAAGATTTAGGAGCTAGATGTGAAGGTTCAAGTCATCTTTAATGATATCTGGTTGTTCCTGTCAGAGATGTAGTAGCTAGAATGAGGACTTGCGGTCTTCCTAGGTCCTCCTACACAGATTTTAATCTCTCGGTTGGACTGGGCACAGCTTGTGGTCTGACAAGGTGGGCTGTAACAGATCTTCTGGCTTCTCCACGATCCATATTGAATATTGAGGGATTCATTGTTGCTCAAATTTTGTAGTATTTGAAACTAAAAGTGTTCTCTGAAGAAAAGGCAACAGGTTAATGTACTGTCTTCTTCTCTAGTTCCTGGGCCTCCAGCGGGAGTCAAAGCTGCAGCCTCCAGCAGCTCAGTGGTGTTTGTCTCCTGGCTTCCCCCACTCAAACTCAATGGCATCATCAGGAAATACATCGTCTTCTGTTCTAACCTGCATCCGATGGTAATAGTATTTGTATACCAGAAGATTTTCATGATCCGTTGATCAAGTGCGTCACAGCTATGATACTGTTTCACTCAGTGGAAATTAATCCTTGTGAGACTGGTGGATGCTGCTATTGGCCAAGGGTACATTTATCCCTTCTCTCCTTCCCGTTTACAGGTGATGAGTGAGTTTGAGGCGTCTCCAGACACATATTTCTACAGGATCCCAAACCTGGCTCTGAACAGACAGTACAGTATCTGGGTGGTAGCAGTGACCGCTGCAGGTCACGGCAATAACAGTGAGAAGATCACAGTGGAGCCTCTGACCAAAGGTACAACATCTCGACTTCACTGGATGGAAAATATTCATCCACTCATAGTTTAAGAAGGCTCTGTCATTTGTAGTGTATTTTCATTTAACACTTTTTCCGGTTGGATGAATAGATTTTCAGATGTATGAACATGTGTGTCTAAAACTCCTACAAACTGCTGTGTTCTACTTTAGCCCCAGCCAGGATCCTGACATTCAACGGGACAGTCACCACCCCATGGATGAAGGATATTGTTTTGCCATGCAAGGCTGTTGGAGACCCTCCACCTACCATCAAGTGGCTCAAGGGAAAGTAAGTCCTACACACTCACACACACCAACCTTCACATAGTGCTGGGAAAAGGACACAAAACCTTCAGCGATATCTTATGTCATATTTAAATCTCTGCAGCACCAATGGGACTCCTACACCGGTCCTGGTGGATGGCCGTCGTAGTGTCCATGGCAACGGCAGCTTCGTCATCCGCACAGTGAAAGCAGAGGATTCTGGGAACTACAGCTGTGTGGCTAGCAACAGCTGGGGGTCCGATGAAATCACGCTCAACCTGCAGGTCCAAGGCAAGTAGTAAAAGCTGAAAATATACCTCAATGATGATCCCATATTAATACAAACTAATCTAATCCTAAATGTGATTTAGATGTGATAGGTTTTGAATTTCCTATTTGTTTTGAATCAACATAACCAGAACTTAACTTAGGCGTGAAAAACAGAGATAAGTATAATAAGATAGCAACAAGTACATTAAAATATGTGAGACCTTTAATCTCATCAACAGGCATCAATAGGCATTACGTTATATGGAGGGACTAAGAGAGTACCATATAGTCTTCATGTTTGGTTTACAGTTGTGTCACAATAGCATGCATTATACTGAAGAGTTTTTTAATATTCTGTCTCTCTCTTGAATGTTAAAAGGTTCAGCATGCTAAAAAATATGAAACCATACAAATGACAAAATACTTGTGAATACTAACAGGACTCATAAAACCAAGAATTGTTATTCTCTTGGCTTCACTGGGTGGCCTTTATATGTTTAGACATAAAGACTCTCAGTATCTGGGAATAAAGAGTAAAAAGCCACGTTTCTACAAAAGAGCAAAATTAATGACCCAAACACTGGCTGTTCTAAGAACAGTGTGGATTTTCTTTATTTCATTGCCACCATAGGTTCTCTTGAATGCTCATAGGGGAAAGAAGATAGGAGTTTTATTTTGTTTGGGTTTTATTTTTTGCTATTTTGCTATCAGCAACTAAAGTCTTAGTCACTGTGTGTTTTGTGTTGTGACCTGAGCAACGAGACATAAAGAAGTTTAACAATATTACAGACGATCCAATAAGCTTTTTGTTTTTGTCCTCATGTCCACAGTACCCCCTGACCAGCCACGCCTCACTGTCACAAAGACCACCACCACGTCAATCACGCTGTCATGGATACCCGGGGACAACGGAGGAAGCTCCATCAGAGGTGCAGCCACGGCAACTAAACAGTATCAACAGATTGTCTTTCTCCTTTCCTCCATGGACTCATACTCTTTTTCTTCCAGGTTACATCTTGCAGTACTCAGAAGACAACAGCGAGCAGTGGGGCAGTTTTCCCATCAGCCCCAGTGAGCGTTCGTACCGCCTGGAAAACCTGAAGTGTGGCACGTGGTACAAATTCACCCTCACAGCTCAGAATGCAGTGGGGCCAGGACGAATCAGCGAGATCATTGAAGCTAAAACCCACGGGAAAGGTGTGTCGTCACTTACTGAGCAACAGAGTCTGATTGCTGTGGTGACGGTCAAAAGCTTTGTTGTCCGGGCTCAGTGAAACAAATTTTACACTCACGCACCAAATGTATATTACAGTTTGTTACAATGACTCAAGGAAGAGAGCGAAAAAAAAAACTCTTTTCCAGCTAAGGCAAGGATTTATTTCCATTTATTCAAAAAAGACTCATAACTGAAGAACCTATTTTAAGTAAATCTATTACAAGTACTTTTTTGTGCAATACTGTGACTTTGCACTGCAACATAATCTTCCCTGTGATCTTTTCTTAATTGTACTTTCTCCTCTCTGTCTGTTTTCTCCTCAGAACCCCAGTTTGCCAAAGAACATGAACTCTTCACCAGCATCAACTCCACCAGGGCCCGGCTTAACCTGGTGGGCTGGAACAACGGCGGCTGTCCAATCACATCCTTCATACTGGAGTACCGAGCCGTGGACTCGGCCACCTGGACCACAGCCCAGCGCACATCGCTGACCAAGAGCTACATCCTGTATGACTTGCTGGAGGCGACCTGGTACGAACTGCAGATGAAGGTCACCAACAGCGCCGGCTCAGCAGAAAAGAGGATCACCTTCGCTACTCTCAATGCTGACGGAAGTGAGTTTGGATTAAACAGCCTACCTGCACACGTATCAAGAATTGTTGGATCAGGATAGAGTTATTAGCAAAAAATGCAGGGATATGTTGTAAGAACTCATCAAAGATATATTTACGATATTATAGCACTCAGGAGGGACTGATGCTGATTGAGCAAAAGTGCATTCACCAGTTAAAGGTGAAGGAAAGCAGTAAAACTAATTAGACTTCTTTAAAAACTAAAATCTCAAAAACTGATATTTTTAAAATATAAAAGTGGCAGTATTAAAGGACAATTTGCTCACTTTTTCTCGTCTAACTTTAATCTTTATTCATTTCTCTTAAATAAGAAAGAGAGTGTTGACTAAATTGATTCATGGACACTGTTTATAATTGACGTTTATGATTACTTCATACAAGTAGCCTGAAACTTCTGAGCTTGTTGATTAGGTAAATTCATTGTGTAACAGGGAACAAGCATTAACTGTTTTTTTTTTTTTTTTTTTACTTCACCTTCAATCTCTAACTAGATGTCTCTATAACATGGATTGAAACAGGATGTAAAAATCTGCTTTAGGGATTTTTTTTCTTATTGTGATTCTGTTGAGGCAAATCAAGTCTCATTATATTTTTTTAAGACATGTGCTCCAATATTTCACCTCCCGGACTTGAACCAGGTACATTTGCAGTAAAACATACTGAAGAAATCACAATAGAAATTTGACTGGGAATGTATTTGTAATCATTATTGATTGAAAATGCAGTACGTGTAAGGTCTAAATACATATACGTAGCACTGGTGTGTATTGTAATGATAACAGTGATAAAGTATGAAGTGGATGTGCTTACAGTACAGTATGTGTTTTCAGTTATTTGTGACTCTGGTGGATTTTGTCAGCCTTTGGAGAGTTTGACAGGCATCCTGGCAGCTCGGTGGAGCGGGAAAATAGGGATGGTCCTCAGAATGTCTTCTTTATTTGTTCCGGACTGCAGATTGTGTCAGTCACTCACAAAGAAAATCTATAATCTATGAGTAGGGACGGGAGCTGGTGAGCGCTCTGTGCTACACTCCAGACTGTTCAGTCATTCATTTCCTTTGAAGAGGTTTGCTGAGATGTGTGTGCACCCTGTCAGGATGTTATGTGTGCATGTCTAACCATGTGCGTGTGTGGATGCTGTTGTTGATGTGACAGCGGCGCTGCACCTCGGCTCAGCTGCAGATCAGCAGCAGTTGGAAACTAACAGCACATAGTCAGTCTTTCACAAACCTGGTGCCCCAGCTTCTCCAAACAAGCCTGATAAAATGTGCAATTTATGATTAAAAAAAGAAAGGTATTGCAAAAACTTTTAACAGATTTTCAGGCAATCAAAGAACTATTTTTCTGAACACTAATGTAATCAAATAGTGTTAACGGGAATTGACATATTTGTACAGGTGAATTGTCTTTGTGGATGAGTCATTTGAGTCAATTTGAGAGAGATGTCTTCACTTTTCTATAAGTTACAAACTTTTTTTTATTTAAAACCCAGTGTGAGCTGGATCCAGGTTCCTGTGAGCTTGTCGACTGATTTTCGGCTTACCAGATTAACATTTAATAACGTGAACATGTAGAGAGCTTAAGGTAAATGCTGTTTATTAGCTTTAGCTTCAGGGATTCTTAGCTTTTTGAATGTAAAAGGCATTCCAATGCAGAATGAATATTTAGTGAGCCTCTTCTTATCCCTTCAAGCTCCGATTGTGTTGCATAAAACATAAGCTTCTACCAGGAAAATAATCAGCCAAAGATTGGGCTGTTTTGAATAGAATTAGTCTTCAAAGTAGCCCAAGCAGGAGCATTGTGATTAGACTCTGTTACATTTGCTGGAAAAAGTCTACATCTCGGTGCTTTACTTTAGGTACCATCCCTCCCCTGCTGAAGACGGGAGATCCCATCTCAGACAACATGTCAGGCAGTGGGGGGCTGAAGATGGTGGTGACCATCACCTCCATACTCGTGGTCGCCGTGCTGGTTTTCATTATGCTCATGGTGCTAAAGAGGAGAAGGAGGGAGCAGAGGCTCAAAAGACTCAGAGGTAGGTCATAACTACAGATTTGTTGTCATTTTATTAGCAAAGAAGTTGGTGATACAGAGAAGATTGTACATTATTTTGTCCCTGAGCACATATTTTACAGTTTACTTAAGCACTACACTATTTCCACTGACCAGGCAGCAGAAGAGCAAAATGTAATTAAAACTATCTGAAAATCATGTATCTTAACCATTTAAACTATAGCTGAAGTTTTCCTGTTTAATGTAGAAACTTTGGCAGCTTTCTCTTTTTGTGTATTTTAGAATTCTTTTCATTTCCTGTTTGTGAGAGAACTCACCAGTAATTACATAACATTGCCACCAGTGTAGTATATCAAAGAAGATGGTACTCTTATGGTATTAACAGACCCTTTTGCTGACTTCACAGATGCCAAAAGCCTGGCAGAAATGCTGATGAGGTACGTATTCCTAATCTTAATTTATACAAGCTGCTTTACTTTAAACAGGGAACATAAATCACATTGTAGCCTGGAGCTGCAGTTCCTATCGGTAAAACTCAAATATACTGTATTCATGCTTTTCTCTCTTGCTTACTTATACCTACTTATCAACTTAAATGTGATCAAATTAGCATTTCTGCAATACAAGTAAGAAAAATTCTCATTAATCCCCACAGTAAAAACACACGGACGCCGGACACGGTGAACAAGCAGCAGCAGACCTTAAGAATGCACATCGACATCCCCAGAGCCCAGCTCCTCATCGAGGAGCGGGACACCATGGAGACAATCGGTGAGACTCTTGGAGCGAGAGCCAGGGCTCTAAACAGTTTTTGAGTGCATTAACTTACGAGTTTGTGTTATGTGTCCTCTCTTTTAGATGACAGATCCACTGTACTGTTGACAGACAATGACTTTGGGGAGACTAATAAGCAGAAGTCCTCCACTGTGACCCACACAGTCCACTACCAGTCTCTGTCCCAGGCCACTGGGCCGCTGGTGGATGTGTCCGATGCCAGGCCTGGAACCAGTGAGTCCCACCACCGTCAGTGCCCACATTTATTTCTTTTACTATTAATATTACTACTACTGTCAGTCTTGTGCTAGTAACCATAATGTTGTGAAACTGTTGTTGTGGCTAAAGCTGTGGTTTTTGTTCTTTTTAGTTGCTATTTGTTATTGATTTACCGTTTAATACCACAAAACACAAAAACTCTGTTTCATTTCACATTAATTGCAATTACAAACAAGGAAAATTCCAATCCAGTCTGAGCTTCACTATATAACAGGGGTGTCAAACATCTGGCACATTGCTGATGCTTTTCAACTGTGAGAATACTAAAAATACAGTCATTGTGTATCTGAATGGCCACTTGTACTTCTGGGTGAGCTTCACTAAAGAGAGCATCTGAACAGAAGTGCCAAATATTACCCAAGTATTTCTGTGGCTATACTGATACTGCACCCCCTAACAGCAGCGCAGCCTCCACTGCAGTGCAGCACATGTGCAGTTACACACAAATAAACAACCGCATGATTGGATCATTTAACCTGACCACTGGGGCGTGCGCCAAGACTGCTGACGATGCGATATATTTCCTCCCTGCTGTTAGCTGAGCGCCTCCATCATTTCATCTCTCTGTCCCGGCTGATTGAATTACTGTCTGACCTGCTTCAATTACCAACGCTTTTCTTCTCTGCAAAGATCCAGTCCAGGTCTTTTCTAAAGCGTCTCATTCTGAGGTGGATCTTGTGGCATGTGGAGCAACAACAGCTTGTCTGGGTCAGGCTGAATATGATCGCGTTTGTGGTACATGAAGGCAGTTTGACATTGATGGGAAAGTTTACTCCACACAGGGGGGTAAATCATAGATCTGAGCTGAAGCAAATTATCCTCCTCTTTATAAATCTGTGTTCAGAGCCAAATATGAATGTTTTAATATATCAGCATGTTGATAAAATTATGTTTCAAAGTGATTTAGGTTGGATAGATCTAAATATTTGTGCTCTTAGATGGTAGAGGTTGTGTCCATTAAAGAATCAAATTAAAAATGACAATAAAAATGCCCCGTCCTAAATATCAACCAGTACTGAATGAAAATGAATTATCCAGCTGATTTAATGGCTACAATCATAAAGACAGTTTGCCTCAATATTCACTAATAAATATGTTATAATTTTTAATAACATGTTATCAGATAATCCAAATGTCCTTTTATCAAATCAAATAAACCCCAAAAGTGAAAAGTGATCACTTCACTCGCACTTCTTTGTTAGTAAAGATTTTCACTTAATTGTTTATTGGGCAATCATTGAAATGTATTCCAAATGAGGAATCTCAGCACTCAGGTGTTGTTAAAGAATACTTCCACATAGTCACGAGTCAATCCAAAAATACAACAACTAATTGTTATTTGAATGCAATTAAAAAAAAACAGTTTGAAAGTGTAAAACTGTCCAAAATGATTAAAAAAATAAATAAAAATTGCTTTCACAATCACATAGTAGATATGTCCTGCAGAATTTATTTTTTTTTTTTTGATCAGAAAAGTAATATATTCTATAACTGGCATTAACTGGTGGTAAGATTCAAAACAACAAGGAATAGATAAAAGTGACCATATATGTTTTTTTGTCCTCAAAAGAGTAAACAAATACTCTTTAAAACAGCCTTTTCTTTTTTTTTCAAACCTGCTCAAATATCTGGCATCAAAACAATCTTCGACATTGAAAGATGATATTTTTTGACAATTATTTATCATTTTCTGGATCTTTGCATGTTTTGTAACACTTTGTCCAAATCAGGGTCGTGTGGTGCCGCAGACAAGGTGAGCTGACTATAGGTAAAGGCAGAGTCCACCCTGGACAGGGCAGCAGTCCATTACAGGACAAACACATAAACAAGCAATCACATAATTACATATTTTTGGAGAGAGAGAGAGAACATGCAAACTCCAAACAGAAAAGTCTCAAGTTCAACCCAGACTCCGGGAGCATTCTCACTATAAGACCAAGGTGCTAATCCCTGTTGAGTGGCCCGTTTTCCAGCATGTACAATATTATATATATGAAAAAAAACTAATAAATCTGCTTTATAGATTTTAAATGCATGCTTCGAGCTATGTAACTTTAGTTTCTGCTGCATTGTCTGAACAGCTGTTTGGATATGAGTAGTTTCAAATGCTCCAGCTGTGCGAATGACACCAAAACGGTGTTTCTTTTCTTTTACTGCTGTTTTGTTTTTTTGAAGCTGGTGAAATTTCATAGTGTGTTCTGCGTCCGTCTGTTGGAGATTAAAAGCCAACTGCTGGAGGCAAACCTCTCCCCAGAGGCTGGAATTACCTCGCTCATTTCAGTACATCGATAGAAAAACATACATTCTCTTGTGCTTTGGTCTTGACAGAGAAGTTTACACTAACATATTCAATGCAGTTAGATTTAGAAAAATAAATCGGACAGATTGCATTGTATAACGTTAGGTAAACATATTTATTTTAGTGTTATACGGAGCATAATGGAGGGTTTACAGGTTTAAAATGAACTTGTCACAGACTGGAAGCTCTCAGATGAGATAATTTTGAATATCTTAGTTTTGTTTTTAAGTGGAGGTGGACACACAATCCACAAGAACAGAGAAATGTGGTTGTTTTCTTGAGATGGTAAAAACACGGTTCATTTCATATTTCATGAGAAAACTCTATTCCAGAACTCCTCAGGGGAGATGGAGAACCAAGAGTGAAGATAGGTGAAATGCATTTGTTTTCTTGCATATAACACATCAAATGGGGAAGTAATTCTATCCAGATGATATGTGAAGAACCAGCTGTGAGAACTTCCAAATCTAGTGGCTCGATTTTGCGTTTTAATCTTGTTGCACGGCCGAAAATGTTCAGTTTGATGTGAAAAAACCTGATGCTTGAACATTCTATCATGTCAGCTTCTCGTTGCATATCACTGCAGATCATTACTGTTGAGTTTCCTTATGAAGTTAATATGAATAAATCCAAATAAGGGAAACTTTTAAATGAATACAAAATATAATTCTTTTCAGTGTGCACAAACTATATTTCATAGACAACAGCAGGGGTTGATCTGGATGTTTGATATGTGAAGAAAAATTGGAAAATGACAATGAATTGACATGGGTGAATCAGTAATAATGCAAAAGAAATGTAACAAATAAAATATAAAGGGTTCTTAATTCTTGTTCATTTCATTCAATAAATGCAATATAACCCTTAATCTTAGCATGTAGTGGAGTGTAAAAATTCGCCAAAGTTCGTTCATAGTGTCAGAGACCTTAAACTCCTTAAGAAAGCA
>OMNM01031270.1:59861-70011 GCA_900302745.1 Parablennius parvicornis
CTAAATTTTGAATGTTTTCTTTTTTTTTTTTTTTTTTGCTGTGTCAATTACTTTATTTCAGCCGACTCTGCAGTCAGTGCACTGTGAAGTTTTGAAAATGTTGTGGGAAAATGTACAGCTATTAGTATTAGTAATTATAGTAAACAGCAAATATAAAAATAACTGAATGAATCAAAAAGTCCTGCATTTGCAACTAAAACAGCACAATACAGATATGTATTGTTGCAGGATTGTGTAATTTCATGCACACTTATTATAGATAGCATTTCATATATCTGCAGGTTTTGAGTCTTTTATTCTTGAACACTTCCCCATCACATCCTGAAATACTTCCTTATTTTAGCACACTGCTGATAATTCTTCAGAACCAATGCATATTTTTGCCAAATTGGAGACCAAAGAAGCTCAGAGAGGCATGCAACTTCCTCCCACTCTTCTGGGGCGACCACAAGCTCTTCCCAGACCAAACAAGGCATCTTATCAATGCTTCCTCATTTATTCTAGCAAAGATTTCTTGAAGTTGTTGGAGGAAGTTAAAGGACCGAGACAAAACCTCTGCGAGCAGAGAGGATGTGCAAATACTGCAAAGAAATGAAGGCGCAATGTCAATGTGCTTCCAGAAACAGTTTTACATCAAATCATTCTCAAACCAGTTTCTTGATGTTGTCTTGTCGCTTGTAGTTTACTTTTTTAATTACTGACTTTAAGCACTGCTGTTAGGTTGTTCTCCTCGGCTTAATTCTCATGTTTTACGCTCTGCTACGTCCTGCAGCCCCCAAAATGTGCTCAGAGTGTCAGTGTGCTCTTCTAAAAATATTCTCTCTGCGCTTGTAAAGTTTAAGTAGCGTCCATTACAGTGGTGAAACTCAGACCCGGTGTGGGGGGGCCAGCCTGGCTGAGAACAAGTATATGACCCA
Source organism: Parablennius parvicornis (assembly GCA_900302745.1). Taxonomy (NCBI): domain Eukaryota; kingdom Metazoa; phylum Chordata; class Actinopteri; order Blenniiformes; family Blenniidae; genus Parablennius; species Parablennius parvicornis. The sequence continues at coordinate 60,779 of OMNM01031270.1, forward strand.
GACTCAACCCTGTATCTGTCTCTTACAGTAAAACGACCTGCTCTGACCTCACCTGTCCACCATAGAGGTTAAAGGTGCAGCTCAATGGTTTGTGTGACAAAACCGTCCTGACAGAACTGTTAAAGATACTAACAGCTCGTTTCATTCAAAACCAAATCAATCAGTGTTTTGTGTCCCTTCACAGTCAAACTGATCGCTCTGTGAATGTTCTGAGTTATAATCATTTAAATATCGCCAGACACTGAGGACTGAGCTGGCGATGCAAAAGACACTTTAACAGATCAATGGTTGGGAATACTCTTGTATTCTGGTTACAAACACTGTACCAAGACTGTACAATGTGTAATTTAGTGGCTGAGTAATTTTCAAGCTACATTTCTAATGAGCTCCTACACAAACATTTAAATCTATATTTAATTCAATTAACGCTCCTGGCTATTCATCATATTTGTCAGTGCTAATAGGGCTCATTATGAAGCACAGTAATTTATGCATTCATCTTCTGAACCCAGAAATCTATTCTCCAAGGTCACGTGGTGGAGTACCTCCGCAAAAGGCCACTTCCACATTGTCGGCATTATCAATGAGTGGCTGACAGTAAGCGTGCGTGCATATGTGTGTGTGCACGCGCGCGCATTTTCATTTGTGTGTGTACACTGACCATAAAATTATGACCATATATTAAATATTGGTAGCTTCCCATACAAAGTGAGAGTATTGCACTGTGAACTCAGATACCTTCATATCAGAACCATAATTATCTTCTACAGCAGTTTAAGACACAGAAGGTCGTCCATCTCCCCATCAATGAAACTTTGCCCTCCATGGCTCAGTTACATTTTCACTGCTTTTCCTTTGTTAATCAGTGTTTATGTTATGGTCATGCTTTTAAGACTGATTGTTATATTTGTCATACACATCGTGCATGTGAGGTCTTTGATCATGTGCGATCATGGAATTTGTGTGAAAATAGTTCTAGCGACAAGTTGATGGAGATAATACTGATGTTACTCAGGTAATCAAGTGCAGCTTCTCAATGCAGTCCACTGGATCTGGCAACCCAACACCCTTTTGTGGCGAGCTAATTCGCTCTGTTAAACATGCAGTCCATTCAGTGGAAGGAATACAATAGTGGCAAACTTACTGAGCTCAAAGAACCTCTCATCTAACACCTTTGAGAAGTACTTACAGATCACGTAGTCGTGGTTTAACCCTCCCGTCGAAAATGAAGGTTAAACCAAACTCCGACTACATTATTCTATCACGTGTTTTCAAAGATAATTCTTCTTCCTGCAGTGCTGTTAAACTTAAACTCCATGGAGAGGACCAACAACAGCAATTTATGTTTGACACAAAGGCTATTACAAGATGAACATTTCATTGTTCTGCTTCATCACAATAAGAGAGTGTAGCTCTAATGATTGCATCAGTCCCTGACTATGATAGCAAAGATAAAATTGTAATATTCGGCCTGCTATTACATTATGTTCTGCACATCTACCTCGTAGCTACTGTTAAATCAAATAGATTCACACTTGGGTGAGATTCGTATCACATTAAGATAATGGTTTATGTGAATCATGGTCCCATGAGGGCCTGAGGTGAACAAAAGTAACAAAGTGGATGTGAGTTAAATGTGGATATGCAGCTTTATATGCAATTAATTGAAAAGTAGAGGAAGACAGAATGTAAATGGAGTCTGAGGTGATCTGTTGGGAGTGTATAATGTACACACAGTGGGATTCTCAAGACGACAGCCTCACACTTTCTGGAGACAAGCAGAAAGCAACGTGATTATTGCCTCCGAATCAGCCAAAAGCAACAATTAGATCATGCCTCCAGTCATACTGAGCTTCATCTGAAGATGTTTTTAAACCTCGTAAATGACTAAATTCAGCTCTTCTACAAGTACATCATGTTTTAAAGTAGTTTTGAGTGCTCTGAATGTTTTGCTCATCCAAATGAATAGGCAGTAATCAGCCTTCTTCATCATGAGCCACACAGAGTGGCAGGAACATGGCAGAGACTCACTGGAAGAATGCAATTTGATTTGCTTTCAGTATAATTATGTACTTAAATTGAAAAGCAGCAGAGGTGGGTATGTTCGTGGTCGAAAAATCATTGAGAACATGTTAAAGGTGACCCAAAGAGAGTTATCGCTTAACCAAAGACTTTACAGAGGGCTTTAATGTGTCTCACCTCATTGCTTGGATTTAATGGCACATTTAATATCTGTTATGGTTCAGTCTCACCACACACAAGCTTTCTCATTTTCACAAAAGAAAAAGCACATCAGAGGATCTACTGCTGACCCACAGCCGAGCACCAATCCACCATTAAACAAACGGGTGAACATGAATCTATTGATGCTTAAAAGAAAAATATAACAATGTTTTTTTTTCGTAGTCACCGAAGACTGAAACAAAGCTACACTGATCAACCATAACTATATAACCACTGACAGGTCAAATGAGTGGCACTAATTATCTTTTATTGTGGCACCTGTCAGTGGGTGGGACATAACCATTCCCATCCATTTTGTCCATAACGTTGATATAGTAGAAGCAGAAAAAATGGGCATGTTTAAGGATTTCAGCAAATCTGGCAGAAGCTAGTTGTGATTGATCGATGACTTGGCCAGAACATCTCCAAAAATCTTGCTTGTCTGCAGTGGTCAGTATAGAATAAAAATGATCAAATTAAAAAAAAGTGATGGATAAACATGTTCAGTAGAGACTTATTGGAGAAACAGTGAAAAGACAGAATGATGGAAAAAGTGGTTATAATGTTATGGGTGATTGGTTTATAAAAGCACAAGTTTTCTGACGGTCAAAGAAAAATATTTACAATCTTAATCGTTATGTCAGGTGGGAGTCTAATAGGTAGCTGTGTGTTAGCATGTCTACCTCTGTGAAGTCTCCAAGTTACCAGAAATGTTAAATTATTGCTGCTGTTGAGATAATTTAATGAAATAAATTAAACAGTGGGTTCACTATACATTTTGTTTGCAGGCATTATGGGATGAAGTTGATGAAATTGAGATTTTCTTTCCTGATTATTAATCTTAAAATCTCTCAGATAGAGGATACATATTGAATTGTAATTATCATGCACATGCACAAAATTTTGTATACCATGGAAACAACTTATAATTCCATCCATCCCTCTTCTTCTTCACTGCTTTTTGTGGGCGAGGCCAGGATACACTGGACGGGTCGCCAGTCAATCACAGGGCACACACAGACAACCATACACATTTAACCTCACATGCACGTTTTTGAACTGTGGGAAGAAACCGGACCATCCGGACGAATCCCATGCACACACAAGGAGAACATGCAAACTCCACACAGAAAGGCCCCCAGGTCATGCTTGAACCCATGACCTTCTCGCTGCGAGGCCAGAACGCAAACCACTGTATCACTGTGACACAACATTGTATCGTTATTTTTCAGTAAGGAAACATAGTGCATTTGAAAAGTTTGTACCTTCTCCCACTTCTTGCCAAATCTCTTTGTATGTTCTTTGCATAATGTATTGGAGCCACATTTAATTTTCTATTTGGAATACAGTTAATTTATTTGTCAAGGAAGTTCATTCATTCGTTGTTTCACACAGTTGTTGAACTAAACCTAATCAGTGTGTGTTTCTCCTCTTGTGTTGCCCCTCAGGAGGAGAGCTGGTCCACTTGCCGCCTTACCTCCGAATGGACTTCCTGTTGAACCGCGGTGTGCCGCTGCCAGCCCGGGGCGGAGGAGTCAGCAGCAGCAGTGGCAGCAGCATCGGTGGAGGTACAGGAGGAAGTGGTGGAGCAGGAGGAGGAGGAGGAGGAGGAGGAGGAGGAGGCAGTGCAGGAGCGAGTGGAGCTGGTGCTGGTGCTACAGGGGAAACAAGAGGAGGAGCAGTCGGAGGAGCAGGAGGAGGAGGAGCCATGGGCCAGACCTGCCTGGAACCCCAGAGGAGCCGTACGCTGAAGAGGCCACCTCCCATGGAGCCCACCCCGATGGAAGTGCCGTCACCCAGGGAGGTGCAGCAGTGGCAGCCAGGAACTGCCTCCACCCTCCCCCACAGGGATGTCCGGGAGAGGGGAGAAGCCCGGGGGGAGGTCCGGGGAGAGGCCCCCTCCTCAGGAGATCTAGCCCAAGCACAGGCTGCCAAGCTCAGCACCTCCCAGGAGTCTCTCCTTGACTCCAGAGGACATCTGAAACAGAGCAACAACCCCTATGCCAAGTCTTACACTCTGGTATAACACTGGGACACGGCGGACTGCTCCACCCAGCAGGAAACCTGCAAACACACCTGAGGAGGACGGACAGACCACAACAGGCACAGGAGGGACAGATTTCCACAACAGAAAATGTTGTATATAGAGCCGTTTCTGACATGCGTCTGAAGTGGATGCTTTTCTTTGAGTCTGTCTTTCTTTCTTTCTTTCACTCTTTTCTTTCTTTCCTCTCTCGCTCTTCTCTGTTGCTTTCACACTTTTCATTCTCTCGCTCCTCGCTCCTCTTCTGATGAATTTTCTCTCTCACAGTTTTTATTTTCTACTTGAGTATTCTTTTATTCTAAAGTGACAGCATATGAGGATTGCCAAAATGATTTATTTAAAAATTTGAGAAAGAGAAAAAATACTATTGAATTTATATCAAGGACAATTATAGTCATTATTATTATTACTATTATTATTATATAAAAACAGAAAATATCTTTAAAAAAAAAAAAAACAAGAAGGGGAAGGGAGGAAGGAAACCTCTACAGGAGAATGTTGCTTTCTTAATTTATTTTTATTTTATGTGGCAGTGTGATGAAATCTGTGATTGGGAAACCAAGGAGGTTTTTAGCACTAGGAAGAGCCAATAGTGGAGAAGAAGAGAGGAGGCTGGAATGCGACCGCCAATGCTGACAAATCGTAATGTTTTTCAACCTTTCTGACGACTGCATGGCGACTGATCAAATGACAATTAATAGGAATGGCTGGAAATCCAAAAGAAAAAAAAAAAGAGAATTTTTGTCACACTATGAAATTATACAATGTGAATATATATAAAGAGATCACTTTTATTTGTGGATATTACGGGGAAAATGATTTGGTTAATAAAGTCCTTAGTCATGTTTGCACACATCTGAGTTTGCTTTATATTGTTCCTGACTGGCATCATGCGATTTCTTGTCTGTCTCTTCCTCTGTTATTTTTTTCCTCTTTGGTTTATTTGCCTGTGCATCATTTATTTGGTCACATTATTTATTTCAGTTATGAAAAAAATTAAATGTATCCACTCTTTATGAGGCAGTAAATTCTCAGTTCGTGTTTCTCAGTAATGCAGGTCTGTGAGCTTCTGAGGGAAATTGTGAATCTCAATAACTTGTGGCTATAAAGACTTGATTTAAACGTCCAAACTGCTCAGTGACATTGCATTCAGACATTTCTCAAGTTTAGTTTAGCTTTTTTAACAGCAGGTAATCTGTCGGCTAAGTCAATATAATCATAATGTGTGCTTGTGTTTGGTTTCATTATTATTTATTGTAATGTTTTTGGTGTAGTTCCACATAAATCTGTCAGATTCCCTCACACATCTTTAGAGCTTAAACCTCGGTGCAGTATAAGGGTGGATTTTTAATAATCAGCTGAGGAGGTGACAGCTGGAGCTGAAGAGACTCACTGGATGCATACAAATAAACACAATCATAGTTTATGTTGAACGGGTTAAACAGTCACCGCATGTTGAACGGGTTAAACAGTCACCGCATAAATGAAGGAATGAATCGTGAATGAATTCGAATGAATTTGGGTGTTCAGCGTGTTGCTCAAAGAAATTTCAGCATGTGGACAACATGAGAGATGACCACTCTACAAACCGAGTTATTCTCTTGTTTTTTGAAGAAAAGGAAATTTAGTTACCTACTATATAATAGTAATCAATCAAAGCTGACCTCATGTGAAGGGGAGGGTACAACTTGCACAGGTCAGACAATCACACACACCTACAAGCAATTTAGCGTCAACAGGTTTGAACTCTCTCTGCTGATACTAGACCAGAGGTCTGCAACTTTCAGGACTGAAAGAGCCAATTTATTCACTTTCCACTAAATAAAATTAGAGGAAGTTGTTTATATACGATTTTGCCAGAAATACAAAAACTACATTTGGTTTGCTTCTCTGTCTAATGACTACTTTTTATGTAATTATTTATTTGATGTTTGACTATTTTTGCTCTTGTAGTCATTTATTTACCCATATATAGCCATATTTATATTTTAAATGTTTGACCTGTTTTTGTTTTTTTGCTTTCGTACTTTTTTCTTTTTTTACTGGCTTTACCTTTTTTTGATATTTTAGCTGTTTTCATTATAGCCATTTTGACTGAGGTATTCTTTTTCTAGTGGTTTTGGCAATTTTTTAATACGACAGATTCAGCTATTTTACCTGGTAAAGTTAAGTTTCATATAGTAATGGATCTAACAATTTACAAACTCCATTTATCATTTTGAAAAATAGTCTTATGCACAAATAGAATATACCACTTTTTTTTTTTAAATATTTTTTTTTTTTTTGTGAAAGCTTTAAGGAGCCACAACAGATGGGCTAAAGAGCCAAATATGGCCAGAGAGCAGACCTGTGTACTAGACTGGGTTGTATTGTATTGGAATTTTATTTGTTTAAGTCTCCTGTTGTCATTCAACAAGGGCAGAGCTTAAAGTAGATGGATGACTGAAGGGGGAGACAAAATAAAAGGAGAGATAAAGACCAGGCAGTGCCATCATATAGTGTATAGTGGACGTTTCTGTCTTGAAACTAACAGCCATTTATCATCGACTGAGCGGTAGAGTATTAGTGACCAGGGATCTGGGGCTGGCCACTATACTTCAACACTGCCCATAACAGTATAATACTTTTCAAACACAAAACTCCCTGGAAGATGCTGGTAACTCCCTGCTGCCTGCAAGGTAACTTCAAATTATGTTGCACCAATTTAAAGAGAGAGATGCACCACCAACCGCAAGTCGGTTTATTAGGAGTGTATAAGTAATGTTGAAGTACTCATGTGTGAAACACTCCCAAAAATAGAGTACAACCCTGACAATTCCATCAGATCCCGTATTGATTTTATCCAGCGATTTTACAACAGGGACCCCCATTACCAGGTAAGCGTATGAAAGATGAATGGCATTGTGAGAAGCTCTGCACCCAGTGTTTTGGTGCTCGAGGCAACAAAAGCTAGGATTTCTCTTTTTTTCTTCTTTTTTCATATTGATTTTGACCATTACTTTTAAAAGTTTTCCCCTACAAGTCCTCCAACTCTCTAGATGTCCAATGCTAAATCAGTGAGAGACCAATCTTCATTTTCCTGCAGTCGAACTAATGATTTGTGCTTGGGCTCCATTGTGCAATGTGATTTTAACAATGTGAATAATAAGCTTCAAAAAAACCTTTTTTTTCTCCATGTAACAAAGAGATGCCCTGCATAAAAAGGAATGAAGACAAAACAATAATATCTTAAAGTGGGATGCTTGGAAGGATTAGTTTAAAGACGGTTTTAATCTTTTTCCGGTTGTCAGACGATTGGCAGGAAGAGGAAACGTTTTCTTATCAACATAGCACACACACTGCGCTCAAGCATATGAAGAAATACTAAAGATTAGTCTTGTGCAGAAGCCTGCATAAATTAACTGCAGAAAATGAAAAATTCGTCTTAAAAAGGCTGGGTTTTCCCTCCTGACCTTCTGTGTACAGCAGAATGAAACATACATGGTACAGACAGAAACCGTGGACAAAACAAAACAGTAAAAAATGTAAAATAAGTAAACAGACTTGCAGAGTTGTTGTGTCTCAGTTTTGATCAACAGATGGCACTGTGCAGTTATTTTATTGAGTCCATTTGCTGCTAACAAGCACTGAGCTTGTGCACACTGGGGAAGAGGAAAATGGTTTCAGCACCGAAACCTATTTGAAATAATCTGGAGGGAAACATCAAGGGCAGCCCAGCAGTCCATTCCAGTACGTCACTGCCATTTGGAGAAGCACACCACCCTGGCCACAGTGAATTATTCATGCGGGCGCTGACGCTGGGACCTAGATCAGGTTTACACTGTCACATTGATACCCCACTGCACCTGAGAATGTGGATGAGACAGCAGAGTCTGGCACAAGGATGACAAAGCACATAAATACAAATACACACACGGTGGTGGTGGTCTGTGGGGACGACCGAGCCACTGAGGTCGCATTAAGATGTTCTGTGGCTTGGTGCACTTATGCATGCAATGCAAAAGAAATCATGTGCTGCATGTTCACAAATTAGCTGTCAGCCTGCTGATCCACCAGGAGAATATGCACTTTCTCTTTTTAAGTATTGCAAGGTAAGAATGAAATGTATTGTGGGAGTGTCACTTGTCTCCATTGGCACATGGTCGATATACTTTGGTTCAGTGTTGAAATGAGAGAAAGATGCCCAATCACATCACTGTTAATATTTGAAGATTGTTTAACGAGGGGTTTGTAAGTTTGTTGCAGTGTATGTATATATATTTTTTCCATGTACATAAAATGAAGTCAGGTTTATTTTGGTGGGAAAAAGAAAGGATGCGTCTGGCATTTTTTAATTGTTTTTATGTTGCATAACAGTTGTGTCTTCCTCAACTCAACTGGGACAGAGATTGAGATCACCTGTGAACTGATCACAGAGTTCTCCCGGATTTGCCAGCCAATCAGCAGCACGGGGGATAAAAGGACAATGAGGAACTGTTTTTTCTTTTGTCGTTATTGCAGAGGCTGCGAGAGGAGGACAGTTGTTGATTTGTTAGTGCTGCTGTTGAGTGAAATAAATGTTTCAACGGAAGCATCAAGGATTTAGACATTTCTCTCATATCCACTCACACTCCAGTCTGAAGTGAAACAGGAAGAATGCAAGATTTGCAGTTTATTTTTGAATATGTGGACACCCCCTCATTGGTGTGTAATGACATAATGAAGATGGGTGCACCAGCTGCACCCTGAAAACTTTTTATGACTGTTCACTTTTTCACGTACATTAAAAAGGAGAGGCACAATGGAACATTACTGTAGGACTCGCCTCCTGGGTGCAGACTGTTATCACACCTCCCACCATGATTTCCATGGACAGATAGTGTGAAACATGAAGCTGGAGTTCAGTGGTGTTTTTTTTTTTTTTTTTTTTTTTTTTTTTTTTTTATTTTTTAAAAAAAAATATTTTTTAAACCTAAAAAAAAAAAAA
>OMNM01031271.1:0-10691 GCA_900302745.1 Parablennius parvicornis
AAACTGTAAAAATACAAATCATTCACATGTTTACTGGAGCTGTTACTGACACTTTCTGCAATTTTGTTGGTGGGAAAGAAAAAAGTCCTTTATGACCTGGTTTAATGACAGAGAAGCATTAAATATAAATAATATAAGACAAAACAAAAAGCATTTGTCAACTACAAAAACTTTTTTTTGTTAAGTCGGGGAAAATAGTGACGTAGAAGTTAATAAAACCTACAGAAGTTAATAAAACACCACGGCTGTGAAACACACTTTAGTTTAGGAGCTGCATACAGCCCAGTTTCATCCTGAGTGGGCTGAACAGGTGAAATAATATCAACATAGTCCATTTGAATACTTTCAGGTGCAAAAGTTAGTGAAATGTGTAGAAACCTCTTGCTGTTGCATTATGCATGTCTTTACAAACTTAACGGCGTGGCTTTGAGGCTAATGCTAGTTTGCTAGATTTCATGAGGATCTCAGTGTCATGTTGTGTCTGCTGCTCCTAACAAATCTGTTGTCATTTTTAAAAATCAATGTTTTCTTTATAATTGTTACCATTTCCTTGGTGGCTTGGCCAGATTGGAGCCTCTTGTGGGCCAGTTTTGGCCCCTCGGCCCTCACACTACTAAACAAAACCCATTTATGTGTCGCCCTTAAAATCTTCATTGCAAGCCTGTGCTTGCTTTTGTTTGCTGTAGCAGACAAAATATTCATGTCCTGATCTAAAACACACTCGTAGAATTAGAGGGAATAGATGAAAAAGCCACTAAGCTAACCAACTCAAACTCTGACTCTCCCGTGTTTATGAAGGGGAAACAGTTCCTCTTCCCAGCATTGACAATCTAAACCTGCTTTCTGAAACATACGGAGCATGAGCCGCCTGTATTGTGTCACCGCTCCGAGTGGACTTTCCTCTTGTGTGGTTGCGAAGCTGCTGACCTCCAATCTTATCATGTTATAACATTATAGTCTTGGTGGAAGCAGAGCTGCATTTAATGTTCATGTGATTGCTTAGAGGAAATGAGTTCAGCTTCTCAGACATACATGGCAACTAAAGTCCGACTCCTAGAGTTTCTTTCAGGGCTGATTCCGATATTAGGGAATACAAAACTCCAGTAACCGATATATCGACTGATGACATTCTTTTAGTGCTGGAGTGATGCACCGACGGGAATACGGTGATTAGTCATTTGTCAATGACTAACGTCCGTCAATGTGGCAGCAGCCATCATGTGTGGACGGAGAAAGAGCCAACGTATCAGTCACAACGAGGCACATGATGGGAAATGGGGAAGTTATCGAGTCGTTTACTTCACTAACTAGTTAATTAGCACTGAGGAAAACTGCTCCATTCAGTACACTAGCATCAATCGATGCAATTGATGATCACAGATTTTTCTCTAATGGTTATAATTTGCCAATTGAATCAGCAGCAATGCAACATTTCACAACTATTTGGAACAAAAAAAGGATATTTTCAGTTTCTTTACTTGAGATACTTTGTGAGTTTGTCTTCACTCCTGCTGAACAGGGTGTGATAAGAGCTGCTGAACCGGTGATACACGGCGCAGCAGGGATGACATTTCATCTCCAGATTTACATTCATTCTTCTTAACATGGCGTTTTTTTCACATCTGAATTCAGCTGGTTTTCAACTGAGATGACTTGTCCAGTCAAAACCTGTCGTTTGTGCGTTTTTGTTTCCGACAAGTTTCTCGTTTATACGGCAGCGTTCTGAAAACACTGCAAAAGATGTTTAAATCTTTGTTCTATACGGAAGGCCTGAGCTAAATGTGCTGGTGAACCAGACACTAACAGATAATATCTGCACAATTCAAGTGTTTTAACCCTCCTCAACTGTCAAGTCTTCATTGCACATACTGGAATTCAAATGACGCCATGTTTACTCGCTCACACATGTCTAAAACCGGCAGGTATGGAAACACCTGCGACATTCATAGATACACGACGCGTGACCGTTTTAATCGGTCTTTCAGGTCTAAAATATTAGAATCAACTTAAAAGAAGGAACTCTGAATAATTAAAGGAGCTATGACATATTACCTTCTGAATTACAATCCTTACAGTGTCGCTAGATGTGATCGTCTCTGCTGCAATGATCTTTCAGTGGGAAATTGTGCAGCAAACTTTAAGTAGCAGCAATAAATAGATTTTTATTTATTACTATATATACACACACTCATTGAATTCAAATGAACCAACTCTAAGAAGCTTGGAAACGAGTTGTCTATTTCAGGGCATCTCAGTTTACTGACTTGTGGAACAGAGTCCAGAATGCAGTCGTGTCCACCGCAGAGACAGACCAGCAGCGATATCCACAAAGTTATGTCAGATATGTGAGAAGGAAATTCCACAAAACACAAGACAGAGGAGCTCCACCCAACCCAATGCTTCTGCAGGAACATACAGAGCCACGTCTGCTGCAACAGCAGTCAAAAAGTGCTGCTTCCAGCCCGGCGGCGACGTCAACAGACCTGTGAGGATGTGGAGGAGAAGCTGATTCCTTCTTCTTTCAGGGACTTGATGGTGGCTCCAATCAGGCTGAGCTGTGGATCCTTCTGGAAGTTGTCTGCCCACTCCACCATCATAGCCTTCAGCGTATCACACACTTTAGGGTGGGCCTGCATCAGACAAGTAAAAACAAGAAGCTCAGTTTTATCAAAGAGAAAACATAAAGGACTATTCACTAAAGATTTAAAACCGTTTTATGATTTTTATCTGTGAAATGTACTATTGGAATAAAATCAACTATAAAATACATTTAATGTGCCGTCATAGAAAGAGTTACTTCTACACCTGCATATCGCACGTTCAGCTAATACACAGAGCTGGTGCAGAGGTCAAATTTAGACGAACCGGGGAGGGGGGGCACTGAATGAGGTTTACATACCCTGCCCAGCACACTTCGTACTTCATTGGCAAACTCCCTGGAGCAGATTTCCAAGTGGAATATTTTGCCACAGTTTGACACACAAGCACCAAGTAGCTGCAAGAGAAGAAGGTCAGAATGAAGGCGTCCAAGTGTCAGAGGTTACATCATCACTCCATGTTAACAATCTGTGCTCTCTGTTCATAACTCCCATGTTGATTGTTCATGTTTTAACGGACCGTTTTAATAAAACCCAGGATTAAGTGTGAGCAGTTTTCATGACAGTAAAGAGAAAATGAGTGGCAACAGAAATCTAAATGAGCCAAGTGACAGCATTTGGTTCTGATGACTCAGACTGAAGTCTCAGAACCTTCATTAGATTTATATCCTCCGAGTAGGAAGACTCCAACAGTTCTGAACAAGCTGCAGAGACACACACATCTTTAAGACAGGGAGGGGAAAAAACTCAATTTAATCCATTTATCAAATTTGTAACTGAAAAAGATTTTTATTATGCAAATTCAAGTTTTTGCTGTTGCACTTTTGCCTAATTCTTCTAAAAGCTTGAATTTGTTGTATGACGGAGCCTCATTTACTTTTTATTTTGGGATTGTTTATATGCATTTTAGCTTTGAGGAAAATCACAGCAATAAAGTTGCACTTTTGACAATATATCTGATGTCTGTGGTCATTTTTAAGTACACGGAAAAAAAAAGAGTTGTTTTTCTTTAAAACAAAAAAAGAATAGATTTATTTGTATGCCAAATCGCTCAGCCCTCGTTTGAGATAGCTGCTACTCTTCATGTTCTATCCTTTCAGAGGATCATCTGCCTCCTTTTCCTTCCTCTGCTGCGACACCGTCCATCTCCACCTCCTCTTTCTCGACATCTTCTCTGTGGTCTTCTCCATTTCATCCACACCTGTATTCTGAGTCTTGAATGTTGTTTTGCTGCTTTGTGAATCACTTTAAAAGTGGATTATTGTGGATTACATTTCAGAATCTGGTTAATTTCTTCTCTTTTCCTATGCAAGTTATTCTAATTCAATCCAATCAAAGTAGGAAGCTCACATTGAGCGCTTGCATGGAAACATGAGGCACTTTGTGGTTGACTCTCTTCATAATGGATCTCAAACAGTCTTTCGGTCTGTAACAGAAGAAAACAACAATTTGTTGCTACTTTAGTATTAAAGAAAGAAAGAGAACAAACAGAGTATTGCAAAAAAGTAAACACTATTTAAATTGTACTGAATGTTAATGTGGCTTAAACGTGTGTGAGAGATGAAACGACAGATGAGAAGATTGCAGCTTACCCATTAGTTGTTGTTCCAATCTTATCACAGATGTCCATAATGAGCCCCCAGTCATCTGTTGTGTTGGTTTCATTGGTTGCTTTCTCTGGAAATATGTGAAAATAGTACATAATATCAAATGGAAGCACACCATTGCTGGCTGATTGTTTGGTAACCTCAGCGAGCACGCCAGACATGGCAGACACATGAATAGTTAGCGCTGGATCAGAACACCTCCATACGGAGTTAAAAGAGAATGGATGCCACAGTTTATGTTGGTGGAAATTCACAGATTGTTGTACCAAGATGTTACACAACCCAGGTGAAATGTTTGACTGGCAGTCAGTTCAGTAACTGTGAAATTAGTGTGCAATAATAAACCACGACACACATTGTGTCCCTCTATACTCTAAATATAAACTCCTCTCTTTTAGTCGGGAATCTCTCGGGGTAAGCATTTCCAGTTCAGTGTGTCATAACACTCATGACTCCTCTCTCAGATAAGTGTAACAAAAGAGGATTGTCAGGTCACATGAGTATCGTAGTGGCGTCCATGAAGATGTTGACACTGAAAGTGTGCTGAATATAGTGGGACATACCTAAGCAACAAACTTAACACACGTAAAATATCGTCAACCAAATTAATCAGACATTGTTCTCATTCAAATACCCTTTTTATATATGGGAGGGAAAAATCTATAAAGAAAAAAACTGATCTCTAATGAAGTATTAATGTTAATCAGCCAAATCAGAGAATTACAAATGTTAGCTTTATTGCTTCAACATTTATTTATGAAATCATCATTCAAAATCAAGCAACATGAAGTTACATGAAGTAACTCGTTATACACATAAGTTTTGCCCAAATTAGATAAATCTTTGATATGAAATGACACAATCCCAGGGTTTCACTGGACTTTCTCCAATATTAAGCTTTTATGTGATTGATTATCCATTATTCTATTAAAGTCGTTCAGTAGAAAGAAAATGAATGAATAATGGCTCAACTTCAAATTACCTGAAGCCTGAAATACAGCAAAGTAACCAAGTATTATTCTTATTTTACAAAAGGAAGACTAAAGGAGCAAGGATATTCAACTTTTAGGCCAGAGTAATACAAATCTGTAATGAAGCCATACGAAAATCTTTTTTCCCCTAATTTGTAGGGATTAGTGTCACAAATATTAGATGTTTTATCCTTTTGTGTATCGGCAGTCCCTAAATAAACAGGAATTGAATCAAATGGGCCTAAATACAACTCAGATTTACTTTAAGTATATGAAATATCTAGACCCCTGAGGTCCTCAGGAAGAGGTTTATTCAGAAGAAATAAGGTGAAGGAGATATTAGTTCATACTCTCCTAACATGTAGAACAATCTTCCAGCTGAGAAAGTTCCTTTAAATCAGGCTATTTGCTAAGGCAATCAAAAAAACAATATTTTTTTTTTCCTATTATTTTATTACCTTTATTGAAATAAATATTGTACTTTCTTTCTTTCCTAATAACTTTATTGTAATGCATTTCTCTAGAAATCACTGTAAATTGCCTTGCGTCTGAATGATGCTACATAAACTTGCCTTGCCAACACTTTGGCCAATAGAATGTTTTTGAATAATTTTCTCTAATGAACTGACCATTTAATATTTTTTAAGCTTTGAATTTTAAATTAGCTGTCTTAAACAGAATCCTCATTGCATTTCATGATTATGATAATGAATCAACAGTAGGACGCAAGTTAAAAGAATAAGTGTGTCCAAATTTTCTGTCACACGACAAAAAGAAATGAGTGAAAATGAACAGGTACGTCTTGTTCGTCAGTGTTTTCTTGACTTACTGATCGATTCATGTCATTATTAAGACATTAACCGTATTGACCGCTCTCCTCACTCAGAATACGAGACAAACTGACATTACAATAGGACAAAGTAAATAATTCAGAGGATCAACTGGAAAATATAAATCTTGGAACAATGGAGTCAATCTGAGTCATTTCAGATCAGCTGATCTCGTTATCGAACCAGTTAAGACCCCAAACTTATTTATCGAACAGTCGCTTATTTATCGCTTTAGTCTGTCGATCCAGCTTATTAAAAGATGCTGACAGCCTGTCTGATTCTCAGCCAAGAATCGAGGAAGTGTGTGGAACTTGAGTTTGTTGTGATGAAATGAAACGTCGTAACGAAGAAGTCAGGCTAAGCTAATATTAGCTTCACACTGCTGCTGGTTTTATATTCGGAAAAAAAAAGCTATAGAAACGGGAGTTTACTCACCGACATCTTCGTCAAACGGATTTTGGGTGAATAAAGGCATGTTAACAGTTTAAAAACGGTAAGATTTCGATGAAAGTGAGGGACGTGTGCTCCACAGACTAAACCTAAACAAATATCACTTCCGTGTCCATCAAACAGGAAACGTAGCTCTCCGCTGTGATGCCTGAGCAAAATAACTTACTTAAGGCTTTTGTTTCTGATTGCAACGTTGACATCTAGCGGACAAAATGTGTCTCTACGTGGCTCATCCTGCATACATTACTTTCAAGTACACGCTACATTGTTTGCTTTGTGAATTTTTAATCCATTAGATTGTTACATTTCACCACAAGTTTTTTGTTCCACATATGAAGTGTCTCATTTATTGAAGGTTACATTTTTAAAACAAACACCCACGACAATGTGAGCACAGTTATTAGTTGTTGATGTTTTACCCACAAACACATGCACACAGAATTATAAACAGTGCGTATATAAGTGCACATTAGGATATATCAAACAGGCAGGGTCCTTCCAACAGGGGACGCGCCAGACAGACAATTTGCAGGTCAGATAAAGATTATAAAGTTGGCGCTAGATAAATCTAACCATTTTAAGCAGACTCTCGTCACGGCCGATGGTCCAAAACAGTTTATTGGTAGCTAAATTTAATCACTTATTATTACAGATAGATGCTATTTATTGCAGAAAAATATTGAGGTTGCGATTGGAAGCGTCTGAAAGCGAAGACGGAGGTGGGGAGGAGGGTGTGCTCTCGCTCAGCGTTCTGCGCTTCCTGTTCGTTTCCTGGCTGGGTGAAGCTGACAGACAGCCGCTGTTATCCGGGGTCCAGAGACCGTCGAGGGTTTCAGTCATGTCGGCAGCTGCTCCGGGGACGAGCAAGGGGGCCCACAGCGATGCGGCAGCCAAGAAAAAGAAGGGTCCCGGCGCGCTGGCGACGGCCTACCTGGTCATTTACAACGTTGTTATGACAGCCGGGTATGTAGCGCGTTCCCCTCGTGCTCGTAACGCGCGTGTTGTTTATGAGCGGCTGAGTAATGGCAGCAGGACATCTTATCAAATCGCTTATAAAGCTCCTGAATATGTGCAGGTATGATCGGAAATGAAGGCAGCGTCCCGTGGAGGGAGAGGACTTTGAATTTGCGCCCTGAGGTTGAAGGCTTACCCAGATTAACGGTAGATGAGCAGCAGACGACCACCTGGCGTGCATGCTGATTGTTACTGACGCTCAATGCAAAGCAGAAATATCACAGCACAGAGTCTGTAGTGTTTTCATGGTGGACTCTAGTACATTTTCCCTTATTCTATGATACGTTTTATATACTTTATAGTATATCTCAGGAGTGAAGTCATTTTTTTCTCCAAATCCCTCTCTGTGTAATTGTTTTCAAGAGATATTTGGATGTCCTTATGGCTAAATACAACATTTATTCATCTATTTATGTGGGTCAGAAAGTGTGTGGGGATCAAAAGATCTTCAAGGGACAGATGTAAGAGTCAGGGGCATGCTTATTCCCCTCTTTCAGTCATTTTATTTAAACACACATTTAGAACTGGATTTATTGTAATTTTGTGTAGATTAATTACAATTTTGAGCAACAGTTAGAAAATCAAATATAACAGTTGGAGATTATGTGTACAAATTCAGGATATTTTACATTATTATTAATTTGTATTATCTTATAATTGATAGTGGCCAATACTTTTTATTTAAAAAGGATCTGAATGAATGGCTTATTTCTGCTCTCATTATTTAACACAGTAAATACAAACACCAGTAAATACTACTCGCATTAACTGACTAAGTAAAGGAAATAATTAAAAATATGTTCAACATATAAACAAAAAAAAAACCCAACAGCAATATCTTATGTGATTAAATATGAAGAAGCTCATTACTTGAATGTTTGAAAGTACTTAATACATTTTACAGACATGCTCTGGTGGAATCCGGATAAATGTCTCCCCAAACTGAACAAGTTTGTCTCGTTTGTCTTTCAGGTTCAGACATAATAAATTAAGTGATAAATCACAGATTGTTACACATAAGTTGGAAAAACAAGTTTATTTTTTCATCTGTACTTAGCGTGTCTGATTTTGGGATTATAATGACAGATATTCTAACTTTGAGGAACAATGAGATGTTGAGTTTTGTCTGATTTTTCTGTGGACTAATCACAGCCACACACATACAAGTTCACAACCGCTTGCATGTTGAGGTTTTTATCTCGGACGTTGGCCTAAGAACCCTGTCTGTGCCTCTTTTATGGCTCTGATTTTTAGACTGTTGCACAATTGAATGGAAGGCGTTGTTTGCTCAGTGTTCCAACCAGTTGGGCCACATCTGCCTGGCTCTGAGTCAACGGGCTGCATAGAGCTCGCTCTGTGCCGTACATGCACGTTCTGCAGACGCAGGCTGAGCTGCCACATCAGTTTCTCCCCCTGGTGTTGTGTTCTTCACTTTTTACAAGTCAATCAGATATGATCTCCAAGAGAGAGGATGTTTTGAAAAGTGGCTCAATGATAAGTAAAGGGGAGAAACAGGATCTTTGATATTAGTTTGTATCCAGATGGTTATCAGGATCACTCTCAACATTTAATGGATCTCAGTTGGTCCAGACACATCTTCTGAATTTATTTTAGGAAGATCCCGTCAGGAGTTTTTGCAAACAGATAGACAAACAAACACAACCTCTTTGGCGGAGGAAATAAAGAGTGCCGTCTCGCTGTGAATGTAAAGGCCTGTTCATCAGACGCCATTTGACTCTTTGATCGGTGACGCTTCCTTTTCATAACAAGAGAATTCCATCCCGGGAATATCGCTTCAATCCTTCAGACGTCTCCCGGAGCGACGTTTCGACATGATTCTGTCTTGGAGGTTTCGACAGCTTTTGCGTTTGGTCTCGCATCGGCTGTGATGGAGCGCAGGTTTTTTTTATAAACTTGTACGAGCGATTCTAGATCATGTCCAGTCAATCATGACTCCCTGCGGTAAGAATTCGGGGCAGATGTCTGGATGATGCGCAGGAACATGATCTAAGAGCAGCTGGAGAAGTACTTCTATCAGAAAATATCACTAAACCTACTCGGGAGTCCAAACCAGATCGAAAGAGTTTCACAGGTTGTGCGCAAGATTTGTATTTCTACTAAAAAATGTAGGGTCTTAGAAGACTTTGTATCTCTTCAATAAATGACCTAGAGACGGTTTGATGCTGGTGATTTGGGTCAAATGTTAAATTCCACCTTGAAGTTATTGCTAAGTCATCATTTTGAGGTTATGTAAAGTCAATTTTCACAAATTTTTCTTACCTGTAAGCTGTATATTTTAAAAAAAAACAAACAAAAAAAAAACTGCATTTGAGGGTTGAGGGTTGAGGGTTGAGGGTTGAGGGTTGAGGGTTGAGGGTTGAGGATTGCGGAGTGTGGCTTCTCCCGCAGCAGAAAAGAGAATGATGTTGAGAGGCGCCTTAAATTCATTCCGCCCAGTTGGATCAAACCATTAAAATCTCCATAGGTGATAAAAGGTATCATTAGTTTCATAAAACTCGGTTAAAAATCCTCCCAACCAAAGTCATAATTCTAAGATAATGAAAAGAAAACCCGTACTAACAAATAAATCTAAAAACCAAACACCTACATAATAAATTAAATCCTAAACCCTGCTAAAACTATGTGCAACTCCCCCTACTTGCTCCTCCTCTTGGTTCAGCCCGGAACCTTCTTTAGCAGGGTTCGTTCGACGGGGAATCTTTTACCGGGTAGTGTTGTGTTGAGTGTTGTGGCTTTAGCATTGTGGCTTTAGCATCATGACTTGACAAGTTGTAGCTTCTATGCTTCATTTTGTGACTTTTGACTTTGTTTTGTGGCTTTTGCATTTTCTGTGGCATTCTCTATTTGTTTTTTGACTTTTAGTTTTGTGGCTTTTGCATTTGTTTTGTGCATTCTCTATTTGTTTTTTGACTTTTAGTTTTGTGGCTTTTGCATTTCTGTTGTCTTGTTTGCTTCCTTCACCTTGTGATGACTTTTATCATGTCTGGCTTTTTGCATCATGACTGTAGCTTATACTGTTTGGCTTATGACTTTTGTGTTTCTGGTGGCTTTGGCATTAGTTTTTGTGGCTTTTGCATTTGTTTTCAGACTTTGCTTTTTGTCTTGTGGCCTTTTTAAATGTGTTTTGGTGGCATTTGCATTTGTCTTGTGGCCTTTGCATTCATGCTACAGGTTTTTCATTCTCATGACGGCTTTTTGGCA
>OMNM01031275.1:0-11524 GCA_900302745.1 Parablennius parvicornis
CCAGCCCCTCAACCAACCAGACCCTCAACCGACCGGACCCCGAAACAACCAGCCCCTCAACCAACCAGCCCCTCAACCAACCAGCCCCTCAACCAACCAGCCCCTCAACCAACCAGCCCCTCAACCAACCAGCCCCTCAACCAACCAGCCCCTCAACCAACCAGCCCCTCAACCAACCAGCCCCTCAACCAACCGGCCCCTCAACCAACCGGCCCCTCAACCAACCAGCCCTCAACCAACCAACCCTTCAACCAACTAGCCCCTCAACCAACCAACCCTTCAACCAACCAGCCCTCAAACAACCAGCCCCTCAACCAACCAGACCCTCAACCAACCAGCCATTCAACCAATCAACCAATCACAAAGCAGCAACGTGGAAGCTGCTGAGGTTCAAACTGTTGCAGTTACATGACGACCATCTCCTTCTCCATTTGTTCTCCAACTGATTAAAGTGAAGACCAGAACCAGAACCAGAACCAGGACCAGGACCAGGACTCACCAAAAACCACCAGCTCTGCAGGGTCACTGTCCTTCTCTCCCACCATGTTGGTCCCAACACACACGTACATCCCAGCATCACTTTTTCTGGTGGTGGAGATCATCAGCTTCCCTCCACGGATCTGAGGAAGAGGAGGAAGAGGAAGAGGAGAAAGAGGAGGAAGAGGAGGAGGAGGAGGAAGAGGAAGAGGAGGAGGAAGAGGAAGAGGAGGAAGAGGAGGAAGAGGAAGAGGACGAAGAGGAGGAGGAGGAGGAGGAAGAGGAAGAAGGGGAAGAAGAGGAAGAGGAGAAAGAGGAGGAAGAGGAAGAGGAGGAAGAGGAAGAAGAGGAAGAAGGGGAAGAAGAGGAGGAAGAGGAGGAATGAGGAGGAGGAGGAGGAGGAGGAGGAGAAGGAGGAGGAAGTGAACAGCTTCACCTGGTCTGCAGTGTACAGCTACAAGAACACCATTTGCATATTCTGTAAGCTGTGTTTATCACATTTTAATATATGTGGCAAAATGATGAGTGCATGAGAGAGGTTGTGTTCTCAGTTAAAAATATGTATCTCGAGACATTTTTCTTAGTGATGTTGAGGTACAAACAAGTTTTGTTGAGTTTCCAGATGCTTTGATCTGATGCCCCCCTTCCTCGCCTGCAGATGATTTGTCCACTTGCATCTTCGTTGCTGTCAAAGTCCTCAGCCAATGTTTACTGAGCTCTGTCAGGATTAAAATGTATGCATTATGAAGTGATGATTGCGGGCGCTGTATTTTCTGCTCCCCTCGGCTGGCTGACAGGCTCCTTCCAGGCTCCAGGGAGATCCTCCTCCAGACTCTGTACCTTTACATTAAATCTACAATACATCATTCATTAAGACTCCCTCCATCGTATAAGTCTATCAAATGTTATAAATCATCATAGTGTGGATTCCACGAGGGGAATCTCAGTAAGGAGCATTATATAAGTAAATTTAAATCAAATGCTCTGACAACAATGTTTTACTTCTTGTTAGAGGTCCAGATTCACTCCAACTACATTCTCATCAAGCTGTTCTGGGTAATGACATGTTTGAGTTTAATGTTTTCATAACCGCAATACTATTGCCTCTATTTGAGAATTAAGCTGCTTTGAAAGCATGAGCATTGGGAATGTGAGTTTGTAAATCAACATTTTGTGAAGCCCACAATGTATTAGCATTAATGAATATTTTTACCACACGCTATAATAACATCAACATTGTATCATTGTTTTCAGTGAGATATATAAAAGTAGTTTATCACATATTTTTGATTGATTTCAATCCTAGAAAATGTAATGTTTGAATTTTTATGCGCCCAGTTGAAAGTTAATGAGTTTATCAAACACTTGAAATGTCATATCACTTAAAATACTCGTCTTGAGTGTTTTCCTAAAACAGCTCACATAACATTCAACTTGAAATGCAAAGATCTTCACGACTAACTGCAAAAAAATTAAAACAATACCTTGACAAAGATTTCCCTCTGTTAACATGATAAACAATAGAGAAATCAAGGCAGAAAGAAATTTGATGCACCTCTGATAAAATATCACAATAGAAAAAAACAAGCAGTAAAATAGCCATATAATAATAATGAAACAAACAACACATTTACCTAAAAGCTCTATAAAGTCTTGATAATCATATCCTATTGTTTAGGGTTGCTGGAGCCAATCCCAATATAATATAGTGACAATATATTGTCACCAAACAACTTCACATTAAGGCTTTTCTACTGTGGGAACAAACCAGTCACTTGAGAAAAATTCACACTCAAACCCACGATCTTTTCTCCATGAGGTGAGAGTGCTAAACCACTACACCGCTGTGCAGACCTGCTTCACCCGGGAGTCAGGTGATGCTTCAACTCAGCACACGTCTTGTCAAGCTCAAGTTAATAAAAAAGTTCACTGATTTGTGACTAATCAGGGGATTAATATTTTTCTTGAATAATTTGAATATTTCATATTCTTTCTTGGCCACACAGTGATGTAGAAGCTGACACTCTCGTCTCCATTCCCAGGTGAAATAATATAGGCATGTGTGTCCAATTAACTATTTACATTTTACAGATAGTTATTGTAATTTGGCCCAGCTGAAAAAAAAAAATCTGTTCATTAAAAATAATTTTTATATCTTCAGTTAAAAAATTAATCTGTGGTAAGTCTATTGTGCAAGTTGAAATGACACTTTTCTATATTATTCCTCCAGTTTTACATTATAATGAAGGTAGCTTTTTTTAAAACAGATTTGAATATTTTGACATTTTAAGTATTTTTAGAGGCTATATGAGGTAGTGAAAATCCAATGTGTGACCTGAGGTAAGCAAAGCAGTGTTGTGACCCACAGTTCATTTTGCAGGAGAAAAAAAAAGAACAAAAAAAAGACCAAGTCCTCAACTCATGAGACACGTCTGAAAAGCATCTTAGTGTGACCAGGGCTGTGATGCACATGCAGATCGGGTTGAAATATAAAAAGGCAGACGGGCACAGATGAGATGAGCTCTTCAAAATCCTCAGCCTGAAGAGAGCGCGGGAGAACAGCTGGGGCCTGGCACTCCCTCTGTGTCGCTCCACTCTTTGTCATGGGCAAAAGACTCTTGTTTTCAGGCAGTAATCAGACAGCCCTGGGGCTCTGTAAAGACCCTGTTCTCTTTTCATCTCAACTGTTGCATACACCCTGCTAATTGGAATCCTGCAACTGGGTCACAGGCATTGTCTCTCAAGTGCTGTCAAGTCATTGAGACGCGTGAATGTGGAATTATGGTTGCCTCAGATGCATGATTGAGTCTCCCCTCTGCGCTATCTTAATTCCTCCATTTCAGTCTCATCACAGACTCTGATTTTCTCCCCTTTTTTTTCCATTAATATTTCTTGCTGTTCCCTCTGTTTCTATCACAGCTCTGCCTCCAACCCGCAATCACAGGAGCCTTGCAGCTGGAAAATAAATGGAAATTGCCTGTTTCTTTACGTATTTTACACCTTCGCTTATTTTAACCAGTAAACAGTCATAAAAGCATCTGAGGGGTCTTGGCGTGGCTGCATATACTTTAATATAAATCAGTGCATTGTATTCACAGCTAGTACTAAATCATTAGGCAGTTCTCCCATTTCCTCCCACTGTGGAAATTAATGTGCTTTACTGTGATCAAATGTCCTCTTTAGTCCAGTTTTTGTCATTTTTCCAATTGACTGGCGCTTTGCACAGTATACGGTGGCACTTTGTCTGGCGACTTTATATATATCCACAATCAGAGAGAGCAGGTGTGGGTCATCATTGCTTCCCCTGTAAACTTAAGGAAGTCTATGGGAGGTGCAGTGCAACGTATGCAAACATGGCACAGATGTGTCTGTGCTTCATGAAGGTGCGAGAAACTTCAGTGCTCACAAAGAAAAACACAAACCCAAAGATCAAAATGTAGATATGAGCCTACTTTTGTTTTGCTCACATTAATATTCTCAATGATATTTAAAGTTCAACATTTATTTGAATAAATAATTATAGAATTACCTTAGAGCAATTTTTTTTTTTTGTATAGAAAATACAACATAATCCAGCTGTTTCACCAGACAAGCTTTAGCAAACTACTGTTCAGGATTATTTTAGACGTAATAAAGCATGAGTAATTTATGACAATTCTATATTTCTCACATAACTGAATACAGAGGAGGCATACTTTGAACACGCTGAAATGATCACGCTACACTTTTACCTGTGACAGTAACTTCTATCATTAACTTATTACCAGTTACTGAGCTTTCTATGAGCTTGTAGATGACAGTGGTTACTGTCTCTGTTTAATTCAGCCTGCCGTCAAAATACCCACAATGCATTAGCCCAGTGGTCTGAACCACACTATTATTGACAACTACTTGCACACCGTTAAACCATCCCTACTAAATGAGATACATAAATGGCAGTAACTATTTTCCAAAGTAACTTACCCACTTTTTTCCAGAAGTAACTGCAATCGAGTACAAATTTTCACTAATCGGAACAACTCTGTTGAGGAGCAACCTGATTCTGCAGTTTGCCAGTGATTAAAGGCAGAATTAGCCAGCCTAGCATGTCACCACAAATGAGCAAAACCCTGTGGGAGACCAGAGAGACCAAGCAAGGCACATTTCCAATTATGCTGCCAAATGACTCATTTTCTTATTGGGCCTTCTATAATTGTGGTGGGTATTGGGTGCATGCAACTCAATTTGTCTTACATATTTGTTGGTAGGACGGTAATAGAGTTGACAGAGCCGGGGGGATGATATGAAAGAATGAGACAAAATAATAATAAAAGGAAAAGGATAAGGAAGATCCCTCAATGTTTGCTTGATCTCCTTCATCCCACTTAATACTGTTGAAGTTTGAAAGCCAGCAAGAAAATAAATGCCACGTTAATCATTTGTGGATTGAGGAATGGGAAGACTATCATTTTCGAGTAATCAGAAAACGTCTCTCCGGAGTAATAGACTTTGTTCTGACTGCTGAAATTAATGAGGCTTCGAGTGATGTGATTATCTGTCCCCAGGATCATCAATACGTTAAAAAAAAACATGACAAATTAAATTAGAGCGTGCAAATTTCCTGGAAACTCAAGTTTTCGTTAAAAACACATTTCCCTCCCATTTAAGCAGAACGTGGAGATTTTGAAGTTTCACCACAGACACACTTTGAACTAAGTCAGCTTTATTGAATCTGCAGAAAACATTTGGAGCTCATGATTAGAACGTCTCATCCGCCAGGGAACCGTCCGGTTGCTTATGAAGCAACTGGACGGCGGGTCAAAAAAAAAAAAAGGCACGGCACTGAAGCCACTTCACATTGCTAACTTTTTCAGCAGAGAATGACACAATGATATGAAGGCCTGAATTCAAGCATTACACAGCTTTTTTTTTTTCTTCGCTATTAATATGTACTCTTTGTCATTATGGTACAGTTTTCATTATGGGCCCATGTGCAGGTGACATACTCAAGCAGAGAAGTAACACGAGTCAAAAAAAAAAAAAAAAATCAATATTCAAAATCAGTAACAATTCATTTACATGACATACAAATTTCAAATAGAAGAAATTTTGTGTTCACAGAATAAAATGAGGCATTTTATCGAATATGTAACATGTAAAATTCAGTGTGCGGCTGCCTTTTGTTCTTTCAGAGACGTACATTTGATTATTCGGCTAACTCACTCAATCAAAACAGCTTTCTTTGGTTAGAAAATTAACTGTCACCTCTCCAAACAATTAGCATCATGCCGTTATTCACTCGGTGTGTCGTACCGTTGTCAATTCTAATTGTGAACTATTATCATCTCTCTGCATTATTGCAGTGCATGTTTGTATGTTAGATGCAACGAGTGAGATGTGTGCGAGGTTTGAGTCTGGATGCAATCTAACAGTGAGCAGCACTAAAGTGCCCCGAAAGCAGCATGTACTGTGTGGCCGAGAACAGAAGGGACAGCTGTGGTTTTGTTGTGAGGCGAGCTGCCCATTGCTCGCTGCGGGAGAACCGCGGAACGCTCGGGGTCTAAAAGGGACCTCGTCCCCGGACCCCTGCTGGGCTCCCCTGTCCAAATCTGTTACGGCGTTCCCCGTCTTTGTTCAGTAACTAAGTGCTCCTTACTTAAGAGTGTAAAACCCCCGTCCCGGCTATTTCCTCCTGCCAAGTGTTGTCATTGTCGAGCTGGTCATCAAAACACTTGCGATATCTTAACAAGCATATGTCACAAACCAAGGTGCGGTCTCACGGGACAAATGGCGGCTGTGCACACTCTGGGGTCGACAGGACGGAGGCCACTGATTCTCAAGGAAGCAGCAACTATCCCCATGGGTCAACTGTGCAAACTCCACATCTATTAAATATTAGTCACTACATGTTTCTAAAATGGTAGTTTTCTTTTAATTGCACTTTCATACAAATCACATGGATTCATCTAAATGCTATCACACTGGATTTACAAAATGTCAGAGGTGATGTCAGTCAAATAAAGTCTCACTATGTGAATCATTGCCAACGAGTCATCAGTAACCTGGCGGAAGCCAAGATCCATCATGTTGGCTCCTCCAGCCTCAATCAACAGTCCGGCGGTCGGGCACGAGCCGATCCGACTGAACCGAGTTCTCCCATGGCTGCGGCGGTGGCTGGAGCCTGTGCTTTCGGCCAGACTGCCTGGCTAGGAGGAGGCTGACGTCTCCATGGTGGACAGGATGCGCACCACTTCGGTTCTCTGGGTAGGCGAGATGTGCTGGGTCATGTGCACAATGGAATCCATGGCAACCTCAGGATTTGCCTGGACGAGGCTGGAAATAGATTACAATTGACTTGTCAGTCACACAGGCGGGTGGAAGTAAAGACATTTAACAGAAAAAGAGTTTAAAGATTGTGCTTCTCCTGAGGAGGGTGCAAGAGAGTCTCGAGAAGAAGCAGGGCAAATCTTTCAAACTTGTTTTTGTTTTTTAATATGAAAGAAATAATCATAAAAATTAAGATTTCATGGGTAAAATGAAAAATTATGTTGTTATAACACACATTCCCACAACTAACTTTATTGTAAGAGTATTGAAAATGAACCAAAAACAGTCGCAAACTATAATCAAGAAATTTCCACATGAATTTCAATTACAAACCACTTATCAGGGATTCAACACAAAAAAATTTGTCTTTGCATGTGGTCACCCTGAAAACCTCCAGATCAACTTAAAAACAACTGGGTTCATTCCTCACGTCACCACTATGCATTGTCGAAGACATTCACCTGCGAATCTGCTTGAGGATGTGATCTCTGCAGATGTACTTGATGTTCTCGTCGATGACGGACCTCGCGCCTTCTTCTTCGGCCAGTTGCCTCTCCAGCCACGCCACCACTTCTTCATTGTTATCCCACAGATAGGCCTGTGTCACAAATACATACAGAAAGATGCATTATTCTGAGCTAAAATGTCTCAAAACGAACTCATTGTGACTGAATTAAAGCCCCATGATAACGACAATATATATACTCTGCAAGCAGATGAAATATATAATGTACCGAAAAATACAAATGAGTGAGAACAAACGAGATGGACAGGCACAAAGTGAGGGCCTGACACTTTGTTGACTGCACCTGATAGTAAAATTAGTATTCATGAGTGGTGGCATTTCTGATCCCAAACAAAGCCGAGCTGGAGGGCTTAGCACAGATTTGGGGGTAGAGAGGTTTAATGGGCTCCTGCCTTTCTATGAACAGTCCTGCTTGAGGTCCGCAAGAACATTTAATGCCCTTATTAATCATTTTTAATCTGTTTGCTTTTAATTAAGAAACAGCATGTTGCTCTCCTATCAGCACGTGCCAGGGCTGTGATTAATTGTGGCTTAAGACGGCCAGTCCTGATTGGGGAAATGTATTAGCTAACAAGAGGGCCGCTTCTTAAGAGATCTCCGGCACTGAGCTGGCTCCTGTCACCCCTCTGGGCTGCTCCTCGGAGCTCCGGTACCGAGTCCGACGAGAAAAGCGCGCTGATGCATCTCGGAGGATGTTTATTTTTTGTTACCTACCTGTAATCTGTCCATCTGCTTTTAATCACAATGATTTAACAGAACAGCTTACTACTTCTTTATCTGGTACACCTTGTGGACGAGGGATAGAAGTTTCAGGATTAGAAAAAAAAAAAAACCCAACTAAAAAAACCTCTGTAATCATTCCCAGGGCTTGAGGCTAATAGTGTGTTTACTTTAGTGCATCTCCACGCCTCTCTGGAACAAGTACAAGTCAGATATCAGTTTGGAATTAGTCAAGTGATCCTGGCATGTAAGAGAAACCGCCTATTAAGCCTCGCTCATTTTCTGAGCCCCCAAAAAAACTTGAAATCAACTTTGGATAAGAGTGGCTAAACTATGAAAGACTAAATTAAAGGATAAAAGGTGATAAAAGGAAAACAGTATTAATGCCTTCAAGTGAACACTCTAATCTCCGACGAGACACACAGATTTATAAAAGCTAAATCTTATGTCATTATTTCATATGTTGTGAAGTATTGCAATGTGCATAACACCACCCTCTGTTTGTCTGACTGTGTTCTTTATTCTTTGAGAGACATAGACGATCACACTCATGGGAATTTAGACTTTAACCGAAATGTCATTATTTTTCGTTGTAAGGCGAGAAATAAAAAACAAACAAAATGTAACTATACATTATATATATTTTATATTTTTGTTTTTTTTTCAAACATTAGAAACCCATTCTCGCTGTTTCAGTGAACAAGACAGGCTTTAATTTTCCTGGGAAAAACACTTTAAATAATGGAGATGCAGATGAGTTTTTACGTAACGATATGAAGACACGTGACTGAAACAGGCAGACATCGAGTGCGTGCGATCATCGGGGCGACGACAAGCCAGCTCCAGGTGCTTGATGTTTTAACAAGCTTTTCAAAAGGCTTTAAAATGCTGCTTTGAATGGCAGCAAGAATGTGGGAGGAGCAGAGAGCGGAGGTAGCTGGCAGCAGATCTGTGTGAGGACAGATTGACTACACTGGAAACTGTATATACATTTTTATATTTTCAACTAGGAAACAGCTGAGAAGTTCAACAGTTATTGTATATGTCACTTGCATAACTCTATGACTATATGTTCATCACACTCAATTTCTATACGTCAAATGACACATGGGGCTACGTTCCCTGGAGGTTTTACCTTCACGGCCCCCTCGGCCTCCACGAACCAGCGGCGCAGCATCGCCTGGACCTGGCCGTCCGTCAGCTCGCTGTTGGCCGCTTGGATTTTCCTCTTCACCGTTTCCTCCAGCAGCAGGCGGCGCAGACGCCAGTAGAAGAAGAGCCGGGATGTCTGCCACTCCAGGATATCCTGAGAAAGCCAAAAGAAAACCAGCTGCTGTGAAAAAGAGCAAATGTCTTACAAGTACATTTTATGGCTCAGCCAAAACGTAAAGCTTTGACAGACCAGAAGAGGAAACCTCTAATGTACATTGTATATTTAACTCGACTTTAGAATCGACTGTTGATTGTCAGACTTACTAATGTTTTTCTTGCTACAAGATGTTATCATAGCTGACTGATGGAATATAAAAAAGACATGCTAGTCATTTTTGTTTATATATAGACTGTAAAAGTTATAATTGTTTGGCTTAACATAAGGTTTTTTTGGGGGGGGGATTTTTATATTGAGCACAATACACTTTGGGGAAATTCAGTTGTAGGATAGTTTAAATAAATCTTCCTTTTTAAAATCCACTAGTTTAACTAAACTGAACACCATGAATTAAAACGTGTCTTTTTGAAGTGTACTAATAAAAACTTTCCTGATGGAGAACTTGAGGAGAGCATGGATACCAGTCCAGTCAGTAATCCTCTGCAGTGCATATTGTGTGACTGTGTGTATTTAAAAAAACAAAAACAAAAAAAAAACCCTAACACCTATCCATCTGTGAAACACCCTTCTGGTCATGTGAGCAAAGTGTGTGAGTCTGTGTGTGTGTGTGTGTCTGTGTGTGTGTTTTTGTGTGAGAGAGAAAGATGGGGCCGCGAGGGCGCAGAATGAGATGGGGCCTGCCCGAGGCAGCTCTGTAGTTGCTAAGGTGATGGAGCAGGGTCATCAGAAGATAATTATGAGGACGAGTCTTGCAGCCTGGTGAGACCAAACATTATTCACTAGGCAGGTGCATGGCAGTCAGACTGATACTCCCCTGTGGGCTTTTTAGGTTATTCCAATCCTGCGCATTCATACAGCGACGCACGTGCCGGGTTCTCACCGTGATTACGCCTTTCTCCTGCATGCGGCCCGGCGTGTCGTGGAGGTCCGCAAACTGCACAGCCACCTGATGGTAGATGGGCAACAGAAACTCCTCTCGCTCCTTCAGCTTGGTTTCCAGCTCTTTGCGATCAGCAGGGCTCAGCTCTGGAGTTCCTGTTGGAATTTTGAAATATTGATTGGCAGCCGTATTTGTGTTTATTTGCAAACGGAGTGCAAGGAATTTTTTTGGCCAATAATCATCTACTCATATGGTATGTGGCCCCATCCCTATGTTGCCATTGCCGTCGTTTTACTTTCAATAAGAGAATGCAGCTCAGAATCGGTTCCTGGAGCTCCCCCAAACCCCTTGATGCTGTCAGCAAAGACTGATTTCTTTCCATTCCAATCCGTAAGCTCGAAAACGCTCCACAGTAAACCTTCCATTCCACCAGTTTGCCCAAAGCACCAAGCCAGTGTAGCAGTGGGGCCAAAGGAAAATCGATAGTCTGCACAGGAGAGGCAGGAGAGCTGGTGATTGATCTGAGCAGGCACTGATTGACACGTCTCCCCAGGGAGCGCAGCAAAGACGACACAATCAACACCAAGTAAAGAAAGACAGTGAGCGCACACACACCTGATATAATGCTCCTCACTAAAAATGAGAACGAGGCCAAGGGGGACGTAGACGCCCGTAAAGAGCTATAATTAGAATTGAAGCACAGGGCTCACCCAGTCGTTCAGCCAAGCTCATATAAACCGGATCCACTCTTCTCATTGTCTTCACCAGGTCCTTTCGCCGAAACTTGATCTCCACTGTTCCTTCAGGCTCCAACACGCCACCTCTGGAGACGACAGTGATTTAGGAGAACAAAGGGTCGTTTAATAAAAATGACACCCGATGCTCTATTTTTTTCTTCTTCTTCTTCTGTCAGGCTCACCGGCTGTCCTTATCAGCGTACATCTCCATGTGACGGGGGTTGATGGTGGGATCTATCACCACCCAGGAGCCTCCTCTCAGCTCAGCCTGAGGTGGGATATAAACCAGAACTGGCTGTTTGTACTCCCTGAGGCCGTCCACGATGTAGGCTCCAAACTTCAACACCTGGTCGTACATATCTTAAAAAAACAACAAAAAAAGACAGGATAGCATGAGACAAATAACACATTCAAATCCAATACTGACTGCTGTGGAAGCAGCGTTACCTTTCATTCCTCCAGAAAAGCCCCTCCAGTTGGCAAACACTATGAGGGGTAAGCCCTCTCGGTTCAGGTCCTTAATGGCCTGGGCCGTTTTGAAAGCTGAA
>OMNM01031277.1:0-10038 GCA_900302745.1 Parablennius parvicornis
TACCAGTTGAGTTTCATTAATTTTATTTATTTTGGGTTGTCCACAAGAGGCCACTGCGTACTCATTTTCTGTACATATTCCTGTTCATATTGGTCAAGATTTTAACTTTTCATCAAAATCATTGATTTTATGTCATGAATATATATGGTTTGTTTGTAGCTACTGTTTGGTATTCAACTTCATATCTTTAGGAAATCAGCCCAGGCCACAAATACATACAAATCAGATTTAAAAAAAAAAAGTACAAGCACTTAGCATTTCAAAGCTAACCATGATGTAGCAAAAATAATAAGAGGAAATCCTGAAATCATCCCCCATTATGATCACTTAGTTAAACTCAGCTATCTTTAAATCATAGGCCTCATACATATAGAAGTGTATCTTTTACCTGTTTCGTGGCTGCAATTCAATCTAGAGTTTGTTTCATATAAGAGGACTTATAATTCCACTGATAAAACAAGTAAATACAACCAATCTGAGAAATTATGCACATCATTTATTTTCATTTTCGTTAAACATCGCAATGCAAAAAAGACCACTGCAAAGCAGAGTTGTATTGAGTGTAGGCTCACTTACTGGTATTAGCTAATACACATAAATAACTTTGACTTAATAACATGGGTATTACAATAAACATTACAATATAAATGCCTTCATTTAGAATATTAACAGTCCTTTGTTACACATTTACAATCCCATTTTGCCTATCTTGAAACAAATGGAATAGAGACTTATATAGAGATTTGCTAATGATCCCACAGTCTATTCTAATTTAGCAAGAATCAAGTTAAATTGCAATTTATTTGCATGATCCATAATAAGTCTAATCCTAAACGTCTCTACCACAAAACAAAATGGAAAAAAAATCTGAAATTATTGTTTGTATAGTCTTTCTTTAGCCCACAAATTCTCATGGTATTCTCAACACCAAGTCCATGTGTCATTTCAGGCCTCAGTAACTTGACAAACTAGAAGTATGCAGTAGATAAGGAGCAAAATTCAAACTGTACATGTCATATATTCTTTGGAGTCATGTTTCACCACAGTTTGCATATTTGGACAATTTTGTATGTCATACCTATTCTGCCATTGATTTCAGACATACAGTATATCAACCTAAATGATAAATTTGTAAAATCTATTGCCAAATCACCTCCATAATCGGTAATAAATACATGTAAATGTTTGGCACATTATTTCCTGTAAACAGAGGAAACGACTTCAACTTGAATGTGTTTGTCTGTACAGAATGATCAGATGGCACAAATCTGAACGTCACGAGTGGAAAGCGTCTCTGCAGGATTTAACGGGCTCGTGTTTATACCCAGGAGTCCAGCGGTGGAGGTTTGTTATCCATGAGGCCCACTGCAGGCCTGCCAGCTCTGATGAAGTGTTTTCTCTCACTTATCGCCTGGTTCAGGAAACGCAAACAGCCAGCGAGAGCCATTTGCATGTGAAACATAAGTGAGAAAGAAATCCTTTTAAAAACAAAAATCTCATATGCTAATCTCTCAAAGCAGCAAGAGGTCAAGGAATCACTTATAGTGTACAATTATACATCTAATTACACCACAAATTCAACATGCCGTCTCCTTGTCTCTTAGATATGTAGCAACCATAGAGGCAGTGAGAACATTAAGAAGACAGATTACCTGGAGAGCATCTCTTTCAACAACAGGCGGCTTTCCATCTCCAACTCTGTCATTTGGCTCTAAACTGGAATATACATCTGTACGGGAAAATTATAATCATTTCAATGAAGACAAGGGGAGACATTGGGTATTTGGAAAACACACGGAAAGAATGAAGTAGCAGATGTTACTCTGTTTGCAGGGAAAATGTTGTCACTTGGGAGTGTAATAAGTTTTGAAACTGAACCTCACTGAACAACTTGTAATTGTATTGTTTTGTAGCTATTAGTCTTTCACATCTTTCATTGCACATTGAAAGTGCTTTACAAAGCCCACACACTTATGTTGTTGTATTTAATGTCACGAAGTTAAATTGAATGATTAAATTTTTTTTTTTTCATTGGAGTTCATACAGTTCATTTGACAAACTTGACTTTTTCATTATAATCACGTCATTGTGTCCTTGCCTCTTAAATCACCTTCGGAATGCTATTTGTCCAATAATAAAGACAAGGTTCCTGTACTGTATGAATTAACTCACTTCATCTTTCTCTTTGCACTTCAAGCTACATTGTTACCTCCACCAAGGAGGTTATGATTTTGCCAGGGTTTGCCTGTTTGTCTGTTTAGCAGGATAACACAAAAACTCCTGACGGGATCTTCCTAAAAAAAAATTCAGAAGATGTGTCTTTTTTCCCCTTTACTTATCATTCAGCCGTTTTCAAAAAATGATATATTTTTAAGGTCATATCTGAAAGGCGTGTAAAAATTTGATGATCTGTAGGATGGCCATATCTAGTAGGGGGCAAAATTTAATCCTGATCGGATGCAGATTAAGATCAGGAAAAATTCCAGAAGTTAACATTGGAAACCTCATTTACGGGTTTCAAAAATCATAACTCATAGAATTTTGTTTCAGTTCTCTTGAAATTTGACATTGAACATTGAAAACGCCATTTGAATCATAAAGTGTCATCAATCTGTGTTATCAACTTGGATTTGGAGGGATGATGATTAGTACCCTCTACAATCATGTGAATGTGGGGGGAAACATGGCGCTGCACTCTCAGAGCGCTTTTCTAGTTTGTAATGTCTTGGGGTTAGGAAGTGGTTGGGATGCAGATATCCACCTGCTATTCTGATATCATAGTTCACACAGAAAAAGATGCCCTCTTATGGTAGGGTGGTGAACATACCCCAAATGGACTGGCTCAAGTGTGCCAGGGCTTTGTTCATGGGAGGAGGGATTGTGAGATCAGTTTTGAAACTTAGTAAAGAGGAAGCAGAGCTGCAAAACAAAGCTCTTTGTCTCGCAGTCTGTCTACATCCTCACCCTCATCTGTGCTCCTGAACTTTGGGTCGAAAGAGTAAGATTGTCGACACAAGCGGCTGAAATTAGTTTTCTCCACGGGGTGGTGGGCCCCACTCTTTGTGATAGGGGAACTCAACCATCCATGAGAACTGCCTCTGGAGGAGCTGGAGGAAATTATGTTGGACAGAGAGGTCTGGGCCTCTTTCTGTCTCTGTGACCTCATGTTTTCTGCTTGTTTTAAAGTTTTGTGTAAAATGCACCCAGATGAAAAGCATAGATAAAGTTGTGCACCTCTTACCCCTCTAATTGAAACGCCAAACTGGCAAACAACATAAGAATTCTGAAGGGATTTTAAATTGTGTTTATAACTCAAACTCCCTCTTTCAGTGGGAAGCTAGAGGTCGCTGTTGACTTGGGAAGATGGTTGCCCCTTTGAAAAACCTTCAAAACAGAAGTGACTGGTCATGCGTGAGCATGGCCTGCCTCTGGAAGACTGTTCAGACTAATAAGCCAAGTCCCTGCACTGATAACCTTGGCAGTGCATCACTGGTTTAAGGCAATGTTTAAGCAGAGTATGTTCTGGGAATGAAAATGAATGAAAATGAATGAACGAAATTTTTTGTCCCTGACACAACAAGATCCTCAGTAGGTCTAAAAGTCTTTTGGGTTCTTTGGACTAGAGGACACTTCTATCAGTGAGATGATGCTTTAATAACATCTTGCTGAAAGAATGCAAGCGGTGACTCTCTGACCTTGGTTTTTGTCCATGAGCGGCAAAGTAATGTCATCACTGCCTTGCTTTCCACTCTTGGATTTTTTAGTCGTTCCAGTCGTCGTTGGCTATGAAAGACAAGAAAGAAAAAAAGAAAAACATCATGCTGGTTAGACATAGAACTGATCAATCTTTTTATGTTGTGGTTATCTACATGGACATTGAATTGAAATTTATTTGAAGGACTATGCTTTGGAAAGTCACTGATAGCAACAGGAGACGATCGGATTAAAGCAGAAGTTTACAAAGTGTGGGAGAATTTGCTCCAACTCTCAAATGCCTTCTGCTTTCCCCAAGATATCCCCTGCTGCTGCTCTCTTCCAAAATCACACTTTGAAAACCACTAGGTTAAAGTTTTACATCAATAATTCACCCTACATGAAGGCCATCTTGTGCTGTGGTGCTCACAAGGCTGCAATACTAATATGACAACATGTCTTATTGTATCTTTGAATATGATTTCACATTATGACATTGTCCTCTGCTTATTCATTACCAGATGCAAAACACTGTCATCAAAGTTGTTTTTGCTCCTAAATCCGAAGTGATAAATACCTTGAAGTGACTCTTGGTCCAGCCAGCCTTCATTAGAGTGTTCCTCAGGTCCTTGTAGGCCCATATTGTCTGAAGCACGTGGGCCGCTGCTTTGGTCTCCCGTGCTGATTGGCTGAAAAAGAAACAGAAAAAATTGGGACATCATGGTAAACAACCGAGGACAGCTGTAAAACAAGACTGTCAAAGTGATTCAAATCCATTTCCGAATGGCCTGAGAGATGGTGCTCATTATAGCTGGATGTAAGGAAGATAGTTGAAAACTGCGAAATGGCAGAACGTGCAACCTACTGAAAGAGAATCACGTACCTGGATTTATTGATGGCCACTAGTTTCTGCACAGCGTGACCTTGAATGAGTACTCGAGCATTCTCAGGGTTATCTGTGATGATCTCATGAATTGTGTTCAAAATAGACACCACCGTATCGCCCTCAAGATTTTTTGCCGGGTGCTGCTGCCCGCATGGCAGATTATTGACGAGGTCCCTCAGAGCGTAGTTCCCTGTAGGAGGCACGCAGAGAACACAGCTGAAGTTAGAGTCTGCAGGCACAGAGACGGGTGCGTGCGGGTGACACTTGCAAGCCTGTACCTATTAAGTCTTTATTCCTTTTGTCCATGGCCAGGTTGCGAAGAGCAATAGCCACAGCGCGCACCACTTTGTCCACATCAGAGCGCAGCAGCTCCACCAGAATAGGCAGCCCTTTCTCTTTTCTCACTGTTGCCCGAATGTAGCTGGACCACTACAAGCAGACACATTCAATGTTTGAAGTCCGTGTGAAGATAAATTGGATTTCTACCATTTCAGTTGGCTCGAAAGAAAGGAAAAATGTGAACAGACCTATGCAATACTGAATTCTGTAGATAGTTATTTTCCTCGTAAATGCTTCAATGAGACTCACTTTCATTCTCAAGGTAAAAAAGGCCAGCTGGCATTGGCATCAGTGAACCTCATGATCAATGGTAAGGCATAACGCTAACTTTGCATTCCTCGCGCAAACATGTCCTGTCTGTCAGGATTTGCAACACAACTCTGCCTTTGTATTAACACTTTAGCTATTGTGGCGATCTGAGGATTAGCACTCATATCTAATCATGCAATGGTCACTTTAAACTGGATGATGTTACTGACTTTCATCACACATCACTATGGACAGTTTGTGGTTACTCCTTTGAGTTGCTTTACATTACTGCTCATGTGAAGGTCATAATTATAGTTGCTAACTTTAGTACTTTGATGAATTTTTCAGGTGGTATTTGGTGACATTTAAGTAAAGCGCATTTTCCTTTTGCTGATTTTCAGCGTTGTTGAAAGACACAAAACTGTTTCAGAGCTACAGCTGATTTATTTAGGATTTTGAGATACAAATTTTATATATTATAATATTCTTTTTATTATGAACACTTAAACTTTCTTTAATCTTTGTGGTTTTTCCAAACAAATAATTCCCTCACCTTTACAAATCATATCGCTATCATGCAAAATATTAATTATATTACGTTATTCTTAATTACGATACGAATATGATTCCGCTTAAAATTTCCCATCTGCTCTCCTGTGACACAGCTTGATTGAAGAAATGTAAAATTTTTGGATTCCTTTAATCTGACAAGAGTTTTGATCTTAAATTTCAGTGACATTCTTGTCAGATTCCATTTTGGCACAGGACATTATTTAGAAAAACCTCTGGACTTCCTTGAGGATATACAACAGTTAAAAATATCTGTGATCACACTATGGAGGACAAGGTCAATCTTGAGAGCCTATTTGGATTAAGTTGATTAATGATATTGCCTAAAAAAAAGAGAAAAACAATTAGCCAAGAGAGGAACTTTGAGTCTGTATTCCCTGAAGTAAAATATGGATTCAGACAATTAATTCAACGACAAAAGTCAGACACATTTCTATTTGTTTAAACTATTGCTCAGTCTTGAACGTCTCATCAAGCGACGGCAAAGAGTCAGAGTGAGGTTACTGAGTAGATATGCAACATCCAAATAAAACCTATTTCAAGTAGGTTCCGCTTGATGAATTCAGAATTTGTTGCATACACCACAATCACAGCCCCTGTAGTCATGAGAGAGAAGAAGAAAAAAAAATCTTGGAACTGTTCCATCTACTCACAGCCCAGTGTCCCGCAGCGAGGTTCTGCAGCGCTCCTGCGGCTGCCTCCAGAGTGTTGTGGTTGTGACTGCAGGTAAGAAGAGAGAGGTAGAGCCTCACCACCTCTGGCTGGTACAGCAGCTCCAAGCCTTCAACAGAAAGGCAGAGACATGTGAGCATCTAAAAAAATAAAAACGTAATTGGCTTCTTTTTTTTTTTTTTACTTATAACAAAAATGTTTGCTTTAAACAGAATTCCCTCTATTTAGATCAGTAGGTTAGCAGTATGTGTATAGATTATTTATTGTAACTGCATGAATGCAACTCAGCCACAGAATTTTTTAAAGGAGCCAATACTGGGTGCTGGACCAATGACAAGTATTTATAAAGCTGACCCTGAACTGTAACATGCTTATCGTTCTAATCTGCATTCACCGGCTGCAGCGTGGGAGGGGAAAGCTCTGATCTCTGTTTTAATGGTAGCCATATTCGCATATACAGTTAACAGCCCTACGGCACTATTGTGAGAATTTTCTTCTCACCATTATGTGTGTATAAAAACTACATTAATAGCTGGAAGCAACTACAAATACCTACAATTTTCAAAGATAGTTCAGCAGTACTAAATAAAGATCCACTGCAAATGCCCAGTCTCTGTTGGCAAAAGATCCTCCCCGCTGGATAAATTTTATCAGTCTTTTAGTTGATGGGCCATTTTGTTTTAGTAATGAAAGTCTCCACAAGTGGTGCAGGTGCTGATGTGTGGCTATGCATTTTAATGAATTCCCTTTCAGGCTGTGCCAATGTCATGCTTATACAGCAAATAACTCCACATAGAAAGCAAAGCCATGATGGAAGCTTTTAATATTCTGTGTACCTTTCATCTTTCAACAATAATTTTTGAGGCAAAGTCTGCAACTTTACAAATGTCACTGTGAGTCATCCCGCAGTCAGTATTTGTATCAAATTTAAAAAAGTGTCGTGAAGCAGATATTTAATTTTTTCAAACATATACCTTTCATAAGTTCTGTACGTTTTGGTAAATCCAATGTACTGTATTTCCTGTCCATAAAGCCCTTTTTCCAACCTGCACATTACAGACACACACATGCACACAAACACCAGTTTTAAATTTTTTTTTTATCAGTACAAAGAAGAACATATGAACATGTATTTTATGTTACCTAATCATAAAATTGCTGCAGTGAAAATATTCAGGAGTAACGAGAAGACTGACCTTGATTGAACCACTCCTCTGATCAAGATGGTTTGAAGGAGAAAACGGGAGAAAGAACATCAATTCAAAGAGTTGATTTTACTGCGAAAGGACACAGCTACAGAAAGCTCACAGCTTGCCCATGGAGGAAGACAATGATGGTATCAGGGTAACAAGTGATTCAGAGAAGACTTTGTCAATTTGGCATTGCTGAGAGGAGCTATAAAACTTTAAATTGCCCCAATGTTTCTCTGTTAATTTACATTCTGAAAAAAAAAAAAAAAAAAAACACTGGGTGAAGTCAGAACAGTAATTACCAGTTTAATCCCATTTTCCTCGTAATACATTAGTTTGAAAAAGTTCCACAGTGTCAAAATTATGTAACAAAGTATAAAAATATCT
The DNA here is from genome assembly GCA_900302745.1 of Parablennius parvicornis. Classification (NCBI taxonomy): domain Eukaryota; kingdom Metazoa; phylum Chordata; class Actinopteri; order Blenniiformes; family Blenniidae; genus Parablennius; species Parablennius parvicornis. The sequence goes on from OMNM01031277.1 coordinate 7,987, forward strand.
TTTCAGCTCTGGAACCTCCGTAAGGGAAAGATCTGTTATTTTCTCCTCCGAGTGCAGCAATATGAAATATTCAGAAGAATGTGAAACCTAAATGCTTAGTCAGAACTATGAAAAGCAAATAGAAATACTTAGTTTACAGAGACACTAAAAAATTATGTAGCTATTAAGGGTCATGAAAGTTATAAAAAAAAAATTATGTATCATGGTTTCTGAAAAGAAAAGATTCATGAATATAAAAATCAGAAAATAAAACTTGTGCCTGCACACAGGCTCATTTCAAAAGTACACCTTTGAAAAAATATAAGAGACTCCTGCTTTTATGCATAAAATGGCTTTATATGTAAAGAAATATATTCATGTGCCCATGACCCTCTGAGCCTGACAAGCTTTACAAACAGGGATGATTAAATTCTGCACATATGGTAACATGGTCGACCAACCTTTGGGTCTCTTCCCTGGGAAGCAGTCAGGCTCATTCTTTTTCTTCTGATGCCCCACTGATCTCATCATAAGATTAACATGGGGCTCCTGAAGTCTCTCGGCTCCTGGTATTTCTTTGTGAACGTGATAGGAAAGGTTTCGAAGGATGCAGACGCAGTTCTCTACTGACTAAATGCAGAACAATGAAAACATTTTGATCAAGGATGGTATGGACAGATGTTTCACTCTTCACTCTGCATTTTTGTTCAGGATTGTGTGAGTATCACCAGTTAGAGCAATGTAATGATAATAATCATTGAGCACACAGATGTTCAAATAATTATCAAAAGTTAAAAAAAAATATTAAAGTGTGTGATGACTGCAGGAACCTTGTTGTCCGTGTCCTTGTTGATCACAGCTGACTGAAGGGCATGAAGCAGCGCGTCCACCAAACCCTCGCACTCCCTCAGTCTCTGCCGAGCCTCGGCTCCGTCTGAGCTGACATTCCTGGAGAAACTACTTAGTTAGCAAAGCTGCGCAAACAACCATCACAGATCAGCTTGTACTCACATCTGTTTGAAAAGCAGCGGCTAGATGTACCTCAAACATCCAGAGGTGTTCTTAAACACCGTGGTCCACTCAGCACTCTGCAGTTTGGAGGAATCGGTCGAGTCTCTCCTCCAGCCCGAATGTGGGATGATGATTTCATCAGTCAGTGTTTGAAGTCCCTGGTTGATAACCATCATCTTTAGTGGCTCATGTGATGAAAGGTTCCACAGAGTGCCTGCAGGAAAGAATATAATTAAGAATAAAGAATGAAGTAACTTGAAAGTTTGCCGTTTTGTCGCGCCAACTTCAAGGACGTCACGTGTACCTGTGACTAACTCTTTGACCTCCATGCTGCTGGTCTTCCTCAGTAGCCGAACCAAAGCTTGTATGCCGTCGCAGCTTTTGATGGCCATCTTGTTGTTGTGGTCCTTTCCAAAGGATATGTTGCGCAACGTTCCACAGGCCTTTCGATGCACTTCAGCTTTAGGATGGTCCAATAGTTCCACCAAGATTGGCACCCCGTTCAGCTGGCGGACCTCCTGCTTGATTCGGTCGTTTTCATAACATAGGTGCTGCAAATAGGCAGCGGCGTTGGATTTCACTGGATCCATTGGGTGGCTTAGCATGGCGATCACCTCGTGCAGGTTGGGGTCTCTCCAGCGTGGGTCTCTTCGGATGCTGTCCAGGCTGACCATGCTGCTGCGTTTGTGGGGCAACTGCAGGGTCTGAGCTCGACACATGGCCTGGAAGAAAGGGTTCAAATTCCCCTCCAGTTGGGCCATGAATGCATCATCATAGCCACTTCTAAAGAAACAGAAAAAAGAATTACATATATTTATTTTCCAACAACAAACAAGATCTTACATATCAAACATGCTTTGTTTTAAAATTTGGATCATTCGTCAAGTGTGAATCAACATGTTGAGAGTTCTACTCTACTATACTGTATGCATATATATATATATATATATATATATATATATATATATATATATGTGTGTGTATGTGTGTGTGTGTGTGTACGTTGGCTGGAGGCAGGCAAAGAGCTAAATATCACTTAGCTCATTGCCTGGTCTCTGTTGC
>OMNM01031279.1:7961-20551 GCA_900302745.1 Parablennius parvicornis
GTAATTACAGTTGATGTGACCGAGTTCTTCAAGAAAAGAAAAAAAAGGTCAGAATGAGACGATGACGTGAAGCAGGGTGGCAACGGTGGTTCTTATTATAAATTAACGAAGCTGGCTAACTATACTCCTCGCTTGGGACTCACTTGTAATATTAGACTGAAGCGTGATGTACAGAAAAGGATGATTATGTTTGCTACATTAAAACAGTCATAACTGCTGCTGGTTTCCAGAAATGTATCTCCACCTATATGTTGAGCAGCAGTTTATGTCGATATATAACATTCCCAATTGCATTGCTGAAGCTCTGAGAGCACCTACCTTTTCTAGCAATAAAAGTAATTTTCACCAGATTTGGGAATTTCTAGACAAATATACTTAATTTTCAGTTTCGAGACAATTCAAGAGGAAGGCATATGGCAAGATAAAAAAAAAAAAAGTTCTGAAATATTAATGAGGAAAGCCACGAGTCGGGTCGAGTTACAGAGGTGTAACCCTAATCAAACAGCAGACTGAACATGTGAGTGTGTCAGAGAGGACTGAGGGGACAGACACCATTCATCGAGCTGTTTGCCCTCATGGATGGAGCCACGCAGAGAGATCTAGATTTGTTGGGTATTCCCACTTTACCGTAAAGCCTCTGTGTATCTTGTTAGCTTTTAAAGCTGCTTTCTGTCAGAGTCATCTGGGTGTTTAGCAAGAGTTGAGAATTGTTGGCCACGGCAGGTTTGAAGATGGAGGTTTTTTCTACTTTGTGATTGGCTGGTGGTTGTCTTGGTCACCCTATCAGGAGGACTCTGATGGGTTGTCCGTGGTGAGCAGCTACTGTGGTGTCAATGGACGCCGTCGGGTTTACGAGGAAATCCCTCTGTGCATCCTGAGCCCCGACTGTGAGCTTTATATCTGTGACGGCGACGAGAGCACAGACAGGTAAGAATCTGGAATAATGATAAGACAATCAGAAGAGCAAGAAATAATAACTAGTTTTATGATAAATAGTCTTAGTGTTTAGACTTTACATGGTGTGAGGTGAAAACTCTTTTCCTCAATTTAAGCCTCTCATCCTTTCTAACTTTGGCCTTGTCGTTCTCTTCCCTTCACCTCTTCAACTCAGCTGTCACGACCAGAGTGACTACCAAGAGTTAAGTGGCTCGGCAAGTGCAGAAGACGAATATCTCCCGATCTGCCGGCCCTCAAACAAACCCAGCATGACCCGGCTTGACCCTCCACCCCACCGGCCAAACCCCCGGGCCTGGATGGAAGAAGCTCAGAGCAGAGACGGTTTCAATAGACGCTCAGGTGCTCTCAAAATATTCTTACATGTTGCAGTTGAGCGAATGGTTGAAGAAGATAAGAAAGTGCTGGAAATGCAGTAAAAAGTAGAGTGAATGAAAATGCATCTACAGATTCTATTTAAATACATGTAGGACTAAATATTCTTTGCAGTATCAACCTGAGTGACTTCCTGCACTTGACCAATCAATATCCAGTTACCGGCAGAGGTGTTCTTTACCTGGCAATGCTATTTGCTGTCACCAGCCGAGGTGTCCAGGAACGATTATCAGTAATACAATATAGCACGGTTTGTGTGAAGGAACCTCTGCTAGTTGAACTTTGATGTGTGCATCTCATCTCCTGTCTGTTTCTGAGACAATCTCAAGATCCTACTTTTCTTTTTAGGGTTAAAAGATGAGAGGGAGAAGCGTGAAAGTGGCTACTTCTCCCTTGGTAGGGCAACGGGTGCCCGTTCACTCCGAGATAACAGCCCACCAACTCCTTATCGCCATTTTGAGAGAGGCCATCCCATCTTCAGCCACAGAAGCATTGAGCCCAAAGACACAGTGCCCTTCAGAAACCCTAACCTCGGTGTAGCATCTGATAGGCAGATACCTGAACTTGAAAATGACGACCTCTTTATGGAGATCCCTCCTCCTGATCCTTATGAAATCGCGGTTGAGGTTGAAGCACGAGTTGGACCTCGTTCTCCGAGTCCTACTCCTTTTAAGATAGCAGAGTCCCTGGCCTCAAGTGGTCGAAAACCTTTTGGCAGCTCATATAGTCGGGGAAACCCTTCCTCTCACATTTCTTCCCATCCACAGTCTGGACGGTACGATCCCTCAAGGCAAAGCTTGGCCGTGCAGTCTCGCTCTTCTTCTCCCTCTCGTACGAATTTAATGTTCAGACGCAGTGAGTCCAGTACTTCTCTCAGCAGGCATAACTTTGACAGAGGTGGCTGGACACAAAATATAGCTCCAGGGTGCAGAGGGTCCACGCAAAGCTCACATGGACAACGTGTCGAGTCTGGAACTTTACCCAGAAACTTTAAAACACTCGCCAGTTCAGTCAAGTCTCAGTCCAGCACAGTTTCGGATTTTAGAGGTGCGTTAAGGAAAACAGATGTAAAAAGCTCTTTAAATGGACGGGGTGGCAGCAGAAGCTCATCTCCCTCGAGGAAGGGCTACAACTCCTCAAGTCAAACGCCGCTTCGCAAAACTGAAGTTACTCGTAGTGTATCACGTGAACGTGCATCCAACAGCCGTACTTCGTCTCCATCCAGAAGGACTTCAGTCAGCCTTCGAGACAGGCATAGCCCCTCGCCGACAAGAAGAAATTACAGCTCATCTGGCCAGTCTGTCCTTCGTAAATCTGAATCTATAATATCACTAAACGGACGAGGTCGCCACGGACGCTGTGGTTCCCCAATAAGAGAAGGCTACGATATTGAAAGCCAGGCTCTGCTGCGTAACCAGTCGACTAGAAAAGAACTGGATGATGAAGAGCACGAAGTTTCCAGTGTGCCGCCATCGAGACGAGGTCATGACACTTCGAGCCAATCGATAGTCACCAAGACTAGATCAAGTACCGCTGGTAGCGTTCGAGGTATGGGCAGCCGATCGTCCTCTCCTGGACAAAAAGGCTATGAGGCACACAGTCAATACCAACTCAGGAAAAAAAACACCAATGGTTCATTACAGGACCGTAGTCATCGAAGTAGGAACTCCTCCCCCTCAAGGAGAAATTATGAAGCTCCTTCTCAGTCTCTGCTGCACAAATCGGAATTTAGCTGCCCTGCCAGATGTTCTGATAGCTTCAACTCACTGCCTTCACGGAAAAATTATGATGGTTCTGACCATCGTGTGCTACGGAAGTCCGAATCTTCCACTTACTTAAACAGCAAGATTCAAAACAGCCCCAACTCTTCTCTCCCCAAGCGAGGCAACGGCGAACCACCGGGCTACTCAGTCCTCAAATGTGCCACGAATGGAGACACAAGCAGTGACTTTCGCAGAAAAAACACACAAACCGTCACAAAGTCTAACCCCGGTAGTTCACCACACTCATGGCGGGAATCAGCTCACTCCCCCCGCAGCTCCTCGTTATCACGTGCTGCTTCACCTTCTAGACAGACCACAAACAGGCCCAGAACAGCTTTTGTCACTTTGGATACACCGAGGAGTCCTGGAAGTGTCAAACTCGTGACCGGGAGGCATAACAATGACGACAGGAGGCTGACCCATCGTGTACGAAGCCCCTCTCCACCTCAGATTCAAATCCAGAGGTATACCTCCTCGCAAAGCTCCATGGAGTCCTCCGAGTCGGGCCAAATCTCGGCTGGATCCACGGGGCGGAACCGGGAGGAGTATGCCATGATAGCTGACCTGCCAAAGGTGAAAAGGATCCATCAGAGGGAGGGCACGAGCCACGTGGGAAGCCCACAGAGCCAGCAGCCTGTCCGGAGACAGGAGCTCTTTAAACCTGCCAGGTTAGACTGATATCCATTAAAATACCTGCTTAACAAAAGATTACAAGTGAACTTGCATTAGCATTTGTGGATCTCCGTATTTATATTCGCTTGGCACCTTTTGAAGTAGTCGTACAACAAACTTTGTATCCATGGAATTTTATAAGACTAAGTCGGATCTGACAGACAATTGTGCTGTTTCAGCCACTCCTTGAGCAAACACCCGTCCAGAGAGTGGGACGACGCAGGAGACACCGAGAGGGAATGGCACTACGCTGGCAGCGGGTTTCTATCTCGAGCTCACTCCTCCACCTCTTTACAGGTAAGGTGGTTGAAACCTTTTTAGGGACAAGAGCATGACAGGCTCAATAAATGGATGGATTAGTTGACGATTAAAATTTGAAATAGAAAAGATAAAAATCTCACCTGAGACTATAAACAAAAATGTACTTACAAATTTACTTTGTTTGATATAATTTAAGTAAAAATAGAGAACAAATTAATTTGGTTTGACTACGTGATGTGAGGTATAGACTTTATAAGGGTATTTAATAAAGGCCTGATATGATTCCCCTTCATCTCAGTTTGAGATTCACCCATTAACACATTTCAGACATATCCAGTTGGATAAGTAAATAATAGTATTGTTTATTGAGACAGCATCTCACACTTTTGGCATTAGATGCTCATTTCAGGTCTCAGTTGTGCCGTTTAGAGAATCTTTTGTAAGGCAAGCTTCTTCTGTGCATAAGGTCAGAACAACGTTTTTTTTAATGTGCGTTAACGTAAATCAACAACCATTGCTAAAATTGTAAACGACTGGAGGTAATAGACTCTAAACCCCTTCAGAATAACAACATGTTATGATTTACACTATACAATTAAATACATGATAAATTTGAGGTTTTCAAATCTAAATTAATAGTTGGCTTCTTGATTTAGTTTTCTGAATCTGTTTTAATAAAGTAGTTTGCACTAAACAGTCACATTATGAGGGACCTTTCTTAGTTTTTCAGGACTAGGTTTAGCACTGTGCCAAAGCCCGACAGTGGTCTGCACTCACTGAATTAAGCCCTTTTTCCTCTGTGCACACTATAATCTATTTCATTGCGGCCTTGTGGTTCTCACCTGCCTGACATGTTAATGCTTAACCCAATATTCCACATACCATCCACCTGTGGATGTGAATGTTGATTGAGTTGCACACTTTCCCACAAACACATTGATTTTTCTTTTTCTTTTACCTGCATCAACTCGGGCTGTTTTCAGAGATCTGGCAGTCCCACTGCAGATGAGGGCCGCTCCTGGAAAGGGAGTCATCACATTGCAGAACAAATGCAGGTATGTGATGCAGCAATGTGTTTACAGTAAATGTGTGTCATCTAACTGCACGCATGCTTCTGCAGAAACTTCTTCGCATTTGTCATGCATAATACAGGCTGAACTTACACTTTTTCCTTTTTTGTTTTGTTATCGCTGTTATTTGCACACAATAAACCTGCAGCCCTCGTGCTTTGAGACATGTTTATTGCTGTTCAGCCCATTCGAATTCAAGGTACCTTTCTGTTACACATTTACCCGTGTTTGCACACATCCTGTCTGTAATTTTGCAGCTTTTATTTACCTGACGCCCTAAGCTGTTGGTATATTTAGCAGTGGCAAGGAAAGGGTATGTGAACATCGGAGGTTGTCTAGTTTTCTGCAGAAATTGCTCAAAAAGCAGGACTTGGTCTGCAACCAATCACATGTGTGAACAAACAGAGTGAGCTTAACCTAATACTATACAAACGCTTGACCCCTGGATTTGATACCCATTTCAACCTCCTAACCCAAATCCTAGTCTTACAGTAGTAGCTGAAGGAGGAAATGTGAATCATTTTGAAAAACACTGTCATTTCACAGGGTTTGTCAGTTTCTACCTACACTGCACGTTCCCTTTAAGCCCTCCCGTGTGTGTAGCTGTGTGTCGGTAGACAGCACCTACACCCTGCAGTCATTTCATAAGACTGACTGAGCTTTGTCAATTGTGGTCTGCTGGGGCATGTGTTGAAATTCCTGAACTGAAACCAATAGCTACCAAGAGAGAGGTGGTTTTTCATGTTTGTTTTATGAGGAGGGTAGAAATGGGGGTTGGGGCTTAATTGAAAGCATTAAAGATTCATAATGAGGAAGATATGGCAAAAAAAAATTATATTTGGTAAGATATATCCTTCCGCTGAATTTCCAGAATTTTTGAGATTTAATTTTGATTGCAGCAGTTGTTCTTCCTGTGACAGAGACATTGAAACAACAAAGCAATTATAATTGTAGTCATAGTTTTTGAGTAGATTTCCATTGCTGGTTGTTTTGCAACTCTGACCTTATTTACCTGATAAAAATCAATTTGTGATTTGGCCATTAATAAAAGTGTAACTACTGAAAAAGAACAACTATACACATAAAAACAGACATATAAAGACAAAACCACATTTTCACACTTTTCATAAGGAACTATTTCACTATTTTTAATTTTTTAAATGTGTGGAGAAAAACAATGCTAGAAAACTTAAGTTGAAAGCCTAGATTTTGTTTCCTACTTAATCTTGTATCTATTTTTTTGTACTCTATCAACTTCCTTTTTTATGTCATGTTTTATATACTGTATATACTGTAACTCCTATTGTGTGAAGCCTGATTATTGCCAAGGAGAAAATAATGTCACTGTGGGCTGCACAGTGGAGCAGTGGTTTGCCCTCTTGCCTCACAGAAAGAAGGTCATGGGGTCAAATACCAGCCAGAGTTTGCATGTTCTCCCCGTGTCTGAGTTTCGGTGTGGAACGGGCGCTGGAAACATTTTTCAGCACATTATATTGTGCATAGTTGTTTGTGACAAATAAAGGACTTTAGTTGACTTAAACAGAATAGAAATAATTTATTGACTCCAAAGGGACATTTCTTTAAGTGCTGCTTTGCATGAAATAGATAGAAATAAATTTGAATTATAAATAAGGCAGGGGGAAAACCTAAAAAGTAATTAAGACTGAAATAAGCACAGAAAGAATTAAATAAACTACAACACAGTAAACACTATTTGCAGGGAGGGGTTATTAAGTGATAAAGCCACTGGAAATGACATTTTAGCCATTTTAAACCCATTTTTGAGCAGTTTTACCTTTTTGTTCTTCCATTTACCTTCGAAATTCTTGTTATTCTACAATTTACTCCTCTCATTTTACTTATTGTGCCTTTAGAAAGTGACTCTGGTGTGTAAATAAAATAAAAATAAGATGTCAAATGTTTATTTAAGAATATTTTGACACTACAAAAGCTCCAAAGAGCCACATGTGAGGTTGCAGCCTCCTGAGTTTAGAGGTTTGTTGTGTGGTGCTGACCCACGGTAGATGCAGTCAGTCAGTCCGAACTGGAGCCTCCCTCACGCGGCTGGAGCCTCTGCTGGATCCCCGCCTCCTCCTCCTGCTCCTGGAGCTCCCCGGACCAGAGAGAAAGAGAAAGACAAGAAAGACAGAGAGACAGAGAGAGAGAGAGAGAGAGAGAGAGGGAGAGGGAGAGGGAGAGAGAGAGAAAGAGAGAGAGAGAGAGAAAGAGCAAGCCAAAGTCAGACAGATGAAACAATGAGAGCGATAGAGGGATAAACAGTTGACATCATTGTTCCAGAAAGATCAGCCTTTTATCAGAGATCTTATGTGTGCACCCATGGGGAGTTTTGGATGCACGCCGGGTGGGTTGGGGATGAAGGCCTATAAATGCAGCACAGGACAGCACAGCAGCACCCATCTCAAACAGAATCAGCTTTTTCCTCAAACTATTCTAACACGACATCTATAATCTTATCATGGATATTCCCATCCAGTATTCCTGGTACCGCCGCGGCTTCCCACATCGATTCCCTGACCTCTCCTTGGCAGAGCCTCTCACTGATTGGCCACTGGTGTGGCCCTTCCCCTGGTCCTTCCCCTGGATGCGTCCTCTGTTTATGCGGTGGTTTAACTGGCCAGACAATGGACAGAGTGAGGTATGATATATAATTCACTAATGTTCTTTAGAATACCAGAATGTCTATGAAGTAATATCTGCAAGCAAAGAGTATTTCTACTACTTGTCGTACATTTCGGCAACACATATTACAGCTTTTCCTTTATTAACACACTTTCATTTGTGAGATTCATATTTCTGAATTACTTTACAGTAATTCAGATATAACACTGGAGAAAATTCACCTTGACAGATACAACAAGGTTTTGTATAGTGTGACAATAACACTGCAATATGTTCCTATGCTCTGCTGACTCATTTTGCAAGGCTGTTACTAACAGCTGTGCTTTCTGTACAGATGCGAGTGGAAAAGGATCGCTACGTCATTTATCTGGATGTGAAGCATTTTTCCCCCGATGAACTGTCTGTCAACGTTAGTGAGGAGTTCATCACAATACACGGCAAACATGAAGAAAGACAGGTGAGATGGACCTTAGAGATCTTCAGAAATACATTGATGAGATAGATTTGATGATATTTTACTTATAATCTCCGTATCTCTGTTTCCAGGATGACCACGGCTATGTATCGAGAGAGTTTATGAGGAAGTACAGGCTTCCTGCAGGTGTGTCCATTGCTGATGTGAAATCCAGCCTGTCGTCTGATGGTGTGCTGACAATCACAGCACCACGAGCATCTCCTGGACAGGAGCGCAGTATTCCAATTTCCTGTGAAGATGGTTCACAGAAGCAAAAAATGTAAGGCAAAGTTGCCAGACACTGTCTTACAACTAACCTTGAATTTTTCCTTGCGTTATACTTAACCTCTTACTTTTTGTCGGCACCATTAGGTACAAAAATCGGCAAAAAATGTCTAAAAGTGCAGATGGATTTTAGTGGAACAGAATCTAACTCGTTGATCACTCCATTTCTGGTGTCTTCACTAAAAACAGTAGTTTTCTTAAAAAAAAAAAAAAAAGAAAAGAAAAGCTAAAATGCTGAGTCACATAATAGTGATCGGAGGTTTATGGATGTTAAGAGTGCTATTTCCATATCACAAATTTATTACATATATAAAATGCATATTTTATTTGGCTTCTGGGTGTTTTACAATGCCCTCCACTCAAGCTCTATATTTCCATGCTGCAACTGGCTTGCAGCACTTTATTCATCAAGTTAAGCAATTGAAAATGTGATGACTTAGCATTCAAATTTCACACATAGAAATATGAATGTGTTAACTAAATCTACAGTACAGTTAGTGGCTACAAGTAAGATGCCAAATGTGCTCTGTTCAATCTAATGCTGGTTTCTGTATGTGTGAGGAAGAGGTTCTCTGAAGGAATTTACAGTGATTTTGATATATTCACAAAAAGCCACCAAAGAAAGATTAGGTTTGTTCTCCAGTGAGAAGACAGAAAGAGGGTGAATGAGCAAAATGGAAAGGTGCAGATAAAACAAGAAAGTAATGTTTTGAGTCAGAAAGATTTTAATATTGGGCTCCTTTTCCACAAGGGAGCATCACCTCTGAGCTGCTAAGGGTTGTGTCTGTGAATGTATGTGAGAGTAAGTGCATTTTACTTGTGAATGCAAAAAATACAATGTTGTGGTATCAGCAAGAAAACCTTGGCATATTAACACAGGAAAAGCTAACAGAATAAAAGAAAACAATTTTAAATGCAAATGTCTGATGTGTGATTTCTGTTTCTTTATTTCAAAGGTTCTGTGTTTCACTCTGGAAATCAATTTAAGTTTTGATGGACATTTTAGAGAAGCTCATGAAGTGAGCGACAAACTTTTTTTTTTACTTAATACAACATTTGACTGATTTCAATTACAAACAAGTAAACAACAGGATAACTTTTTGGGGCCAAATATACTCAGTCATCTTTCATGTGCTTCACCAAGAAGAAAGAGAAACTGTAGATTTTAAAGAAAGAACCAGATTGATTATTTTTGCAATCCATAGCTTGATATTTGCCAAACGAACAAAAATAGAATGATGAGTATTTCTGGAGTTATGCTGTGGAAACTGATGTAGAAGACAAAAACAGAATACGAAGGAGACATCTTGAGTCTAAACACATATCTGTGCTATATTATTTATATGTATGAACTATTGCCGTATGCAAAAGAATAAACACAATCAACAAAATGTATCTTATGACCATCAGAATCAAATCCAAATAGCTGACAAGAAAGGTGTTCTCTTCATGGGGGAAATTACATTAGTTGCAGTAGAAGTCCCATTTCTGGAAAGAAAAACAGAAGAGATGCTGAATTAGGAAAAAAAACAAACAAAAAAAAGCAACACATCATCATGCGTATGTGTGTAGATGTGTGCACATCTTTACTTACTGTAGTTTTGACTTCGGTATTGGCTGGCATGAGAGGATGTGTCTCCTCCACTACGCTACTGGGGAAATGGCCAATGCGAGCTTCCTGTTGTCCATAATATGTGTCTTGTACCTGCACACAAATTTTAGACTTAGTCTTGCATATGATTTATTGCATCTCTACGATGTTCGTAAAGTTTTAGCGTTATGAAACATTACCATGCCGAATGACATTTTGCATTGCATGCAAATGTTTTACTCACACTGCCGGCCCAGAAGAGGTTCCCTCTGTCTTTCAGCAGTGCATAAACATAGACAAGCTGCCCCTGTCTGATAGGGATGAATCTGCAGTCTCCAGGATAGTAATCCTGCAGAGCACGAGCTATCAGGATGGGATCTGGAGAGGAATGAAGGAGACTGATGTAAATTGGGAAAGGAAATTACTCTAGTTTCTCATAATGCCAGAAGATAAACACCGGACCTAAACGGACAGTAAGATAAGTTTACATTTTTTAACACTATATACACATAATGTATTCCTGCTATTTGTAGTTGATTCAAAGAATCAAGCAACAACTTGTAAGTCGAGCAGACATGAATGCTGAAAGAAATTTGCTACTTACGGCTACATTCAGAGTCAGCACAGAGTTTCTTGTCCGCCAGTTTAGGCATCTGCCTTCCAGCTTCAGAGGTTGCCAGTAAAAGCCACACAGCAAGAGCAAATATGATTCTGCAAGCCATGTCTTCATGTGAGTACACCGCCTGTTGTAAAACCTTCTTAAATGTGTTTGTGGACAAGCTCTTTATTCCTTTTTGTCTCTTTGCTGACTCTGAGGAGGAGGAACAGCTGCTGCCGTTCCTTTTCTACTCTCCCTGCCCCCCTAATGAACACACACAGAGCTCCTTTCAATCCCTTCAAGCAGGTAAACAGGATGGGGGGGCAGATGAGGAGAAGGAGGTGGTGGGCTCAATTAGACAGACCCCTGCTTGTGTTCTGAATTTTCCATCTCTCGCCCTGCGTCACTTCCAGACAAACGGCATGAAGTTGAACTGCGTCAGTGAATTCTTCCGAACTGATGTGTTTCTTCTGTCTTTATTCAATCACTGTGTCTGATCATCACCTGTCTTACTCCACTGATCTTCTCTGTACTTTTTGCATTCCTCCTCCCTGTGTTTGCTCCCTTTACCTTGTGCACTCAGGAGGGGGTGGAGCCACGGGGCGTATTTGTATATTACCACTGCCAAGGAAACCAGCTGAGCCTCTCTTATGCAAACACTCCCAAACGCACACTCTCGCCAGACAGGAAGAGTGTACCTGCTCAGTTTGAGTTGGCCGAGGAAGTGTCAGGTAAGCTCAACTTACTTTTCAGTCTTTAAAGTAAATAAGAGGACCTTGGAGGTTCCTTCTTTTTCTAGGTATTGAAATCAGAACACATTTTTATTTGTCAGTCCATCTTTTTAAACAAGATGAGTGTGATTTCATGACAGGCATCAACAGGTGAAACCGGTGACGTCAGGTCATAAGACAGGTCTTGGAGGAGAGTTGTGAAACGAACACCTCAGTGCCGAGTCAGATTTTTGTTTATTTGACAAATATTGGAAGGAATGTTTTCTGTTGTGATATAAGATTATGTGCGGCAGCAGTGTCTCATCAGCCCCTTTATTTCTGGCAAAGCAGTTCAGGGACTTTGGAGACTGACCAAGTGATGTTTCGTTTCCAGAAACTGATAAAAAAAAAAAACACTATTCTGGCATAATTTCAAAACAACTGTATTGGCTGAATAAGTGAATCACAGTGCTTTCGGAATGTGGGGAGGGGTGGTGAAGAACGATAACATTACAGATGATGTTTCAGTCAGAGTAACAAAAGCACCTGTTGGACAAAAGACCTCCTTATAGGCCAGGTTGGCTTGTGTTACCAGAAAACAAGTGGCCTGATTTTCATCCAACCCTTTTATGTATTTCTAAATGTATTTTCTTTTCTACAGAGTGTTTCAAAGGAAGGGGAGATTTAGGAAAAAAAAAAACAACAAAACAAGCATCACAGCCACTGGAACCACAGTGAAGACGTGTGGACGAAATATACTTAAGGATTACAACACGGAAACAGTCAAATCATTCTACACTGGAGTGTCAACAAGAAGTGAAGAGTTCAGAGGGTTTTTTTTGTTTAATTATTTTTTAGCTGGTTGAAGGTTTTTTCTGCCCACGTGTGGTTAAAGATTACAGGTTCTGGGTCAAGAGTCATGTATTATAATTGATTTCCCTCAAGCCACTGGCCATGTTCACACCCAAGAGAGGAAGCCTTCCCACACCCAGCCTGGAGGACTCCTTCTTTCCTCTCTCCTCATCTTCCTCAGTGTCTCTCTCTTTTTCCTCGGCATCCCCTCTTGGTGCTAATGACACTGGAGAAGGGATAGAGACTGACCTGATACTAGCTGCAGAGCTGGGTCAGGCTTTACTGGAGAAAAATGAGGAGCTGGCAGCCTCTCTGGAGCAGAGGACCAAGGAGATTGAAGTAAGAACAAAGAAGCTGTGCATACA
>OMNM01031284.1:4471-17735 GCA_900302745.1 Parablennius parvicornis
GGGGCTGATTTATTAGGTCCACTACACTGTTTTCAGTGGCTACCTTCTATTCACATAGGAAGTAGAACAGACTGATCTCATATTAATATATCTTGAATTTAATTGCTGAATAAATAGAAGCTAAGGCTAAAACAGAGGATTGGAAGATAATGTGACAGTAAGAAGTGTGTGAAATGTTTAGAATAAGCTGTAGGAAATACATATAGAGTAAGTAGGAAAAGAGAGAGACCAAGAGGTAGAGTACAAGAAAGCATCATAACACAGTAAAAATCCAAGTCACTGAATGACGCTCTCTTGCTCTGTTCCAAACCCACAGTGACACAACCTGGATCAAAATCTTCCAGCTGATGTGTCTCTGACACTCAGAACAGTAACACACAGTCTCTTCTAGCTTAGCCAGCACTCTGTCAACAGCCTACTGAGAGACTGACAGGAAACACAACGTGTATTTTCCCGGCTTTCTCAGGATGTACATGTTAGTGCCTCACCAACACAGTAAGGAGAAGTTTAAATTTCCAATATCTAATCCAAAAAACCCCCCCAAAAAACATGGCTACTCAGGCCTCCCCAGGTGGTCCCTGCCACAGATTAATTCACACAAGCTCTTATCAAGAGTGTTATAAAATGTGGTGCTAAATTTAAACTTGTGCCCAAGTTTGTTATCCTTTCAGTGTCGTATGTTAGTTGTAACTGTTTCCTCATGAATACATTGTGATATATAAACATTTAAATTGAGTAATTTGAGTTTTAAAAAGTGTTCAGTCTCTCTCTTGTGATGTATCCGTTACAGACAGAGCCAGAGTTGATTGAGGAGACGAATGTTGATCGTCTCATGGGGCCAAGGGGATACATGTACGGCCGTGGCTTAAAGGGCCACTCAGAGACGTCCACTCTGAGCTCACAGCCCTCCATTGATGAAGTGCGGCAGCAGATGCACCTGCTGCTGGAGGAGGCATTCAGTCTGGCCTCAGGAGGGCAGTCCACATCTGGAAGACACTCCCACCACCAGCCCCCTCAGGACCACTACAGCCCTGCACCACCTCCACTTCCTTACACAGACGTAGTGACCAGCGCTCCAGGTACGATGACCTGTGAACGGGGAGGCCTGCAGTGGGTACCATCTTATGGCACTGATGTGTATCAATGCAGTCTGCCTCAACCAGTAAGTACACTCAGATTTACCTCCTGTAATTGCCTCTAATAGTGAACAATAACAAGTTAAAGGCCTTCACTGTCTGTTCAAGGCTTTTCGCTTTACCCAGCTTCCTGAAATGACGATGGGTTCCCCCCCTCCTTTACCACCTCGCACTGGGCCTCCTCAAGGGACCCCGTTAAGACGGTAAAGTTCAGGACACACACACACACACACACAAACACAGGTGCAGACAAACATCCACTAGTTGCCTGTCGCATCCTGAATCTCATAAGATTATTTTAACGTCATTCATATTCAGGGGCGAGATTGTCACTAGGTGATGCGCTGTGGCAAGGGTGAATTTAGGCCTTGTATAAATTTTAATATTGAGCTAGTGCATTGAGAGATGCCAAGAATGCTAATGAGGTGATGACTTCCCCTCATGGAGTATGTCTGCCATCTAGTGGTGCAGTACTGCAGGAGCTCTTTGTTTAAACCTCTCCAATTTCTGTCCAACTTAGTTCCACTTCTGATTTGGGGCCTAAGGGCAGGAGCTCAGAGACATCTGTCGCTGAAATGCGGAGTCAACGTGACAACAACCCATATGGGCCAACCACGAGAGCAGCGCTCCCATCTATCACGGCAGAGCAGCCTGTGTCCAACTACTCAGGTAAGCACATAACAAGAGGAGACCACGTGTTTTATAATAGTTGTTTGGTTTGTGTCTTTGTCAATTGTTTGTTCAAAGTAGTTTTGTATTTCTGTGTTGGTCATAAATTCTCTTATATCTAGTTACCTCAAATAGGAGGGTATGAATGAGTCTCCTTTCTCTTTACTGTAGGAAACCCTATAACAGCTGTCTACGCCATCCCAGCCACCAGGTCTGGCTACTCAGAATACTTTGTCTCCACACCACCCACCTCCTACCACAGTCCCTCCTGGATGTCTTATCCTCCTGAACCTGAGGATGTACCCCCACAGTGGGCAGATTCTGTAAGCAAGTGGGGGGTTAAAAGAAGACAGGATCCCAAACAATGATAAAAATGGCTCTTTCACAACTTTTTTGAATAAATTAAAGTAAATCTGCTAAAAGTTATTAGGAGATGGTAAATGTATTATTTCTAACATTAGATATACATTAAGTTACTTTTTATTAAGAAATACAGTCTTTATACTTTCAAATGATTGCATTTTGTTTTTGAAGCATTACACACAGTACAGTTCAATCACAGTAGTAGTGCTGTATATTGTCAATCTACACATTTATAAATTTGTTAGGTTTGCTTAACATGATTAACACTATAACAGATATAATGCATTTATATTACTACTACTATTAATTACTAATATAATACTAATAATCACTCATTTTTAGTGGGCACTGTATTTCTGATGCCTTCTTTTCTCGTCCTTTCAGGTGCCGCTGCCTGGGTACGTAGAGGCCTTCCCTCACCCTCGCTACCCACAGGGGAGCCCCACCAGGCTGCCCCTGGAGTACAACCAGACACTGGAGCAGCCCCCCACTGCTCCGAGCACAGCATCCCACCAAAGTCTGCCCCAGGTGCTGAAGGACATGGACAACATGCCCCTGAGCAGCCTGTCCACATCTGCTCTGGTGCAGGCCATTCGACAGGAGGTGGCCAAGCTGGCCAAGAAGCAGAATGACATGTTTGAGTTCTAGTTGTGACTCGGCTGCCCTGTGTGTGAGAAAGATGGCTAGTCATGCACTGGCACAGAGATCACACTCCTTCAGACTGATTTTTTCATATTTGTACTGTAAAACAGACTGATCTTCTTTACACACTGAGCACCAACTGTTTGATTTATTTTCCACACATCATTGGTGTTTAGTTTTTTTTTCTCCCAGCTCCCGAATTAGGGGACAGAAAAAATTTTCTTTTTAGAAAACTTTGCCATCCTCTATTGATGATGTCTCAAGTTACTACATGCATCTCTGTAGATATGTCTATAGGATATGCTAACTATGGAAATTATAACTTTTCCATGTTCAACTTTTTTTTGGGTGAGTCAGCATTAATTGAGAAGAAAAAAAACAGTAAAATAATCATGTGTGTACTGAGAGGACCAAAACCTTCTTGTCAGATGGGTAAGTACAAACCACAGTGTATATGAGCATGTACAGTATAAGGACATCATGTATCTAATCTCCTTTTATAGACATGCAGCCGTGACAACACGGGCTACATCAATATCATCTCATACCAGCAATCATACTGATTGTTTTATTTACTTACTTCATATTAACATATGCTAACAATAATAACACACAGAGTTTGATTTTTTTTTTCGGTATTTAAACTATAGTTTACTAAATTAACAAAGTGACTAAATAGTATATATATACAGTTTTAGAGGAACCCAATCAAACATTAGAACTTCAAATGTAGCCCCAATAGACAAAATTCCGGAAAAGGCTGTTGTTTTTTTTATATTCGAAAAATGGGATAATTAATCATAGCAATACTTTATTTAATGTGTGCACAATGTACAAACAGTAGGAGATCATTGTTTATACTTTTAATGATTATTTTCACATGCCTACACTTGCCTCTTTTTTCAGTTCTTTTCAAAAAATAGAAAAAACATACAGCTGGGTGGACAGCACAGTAGCATTGGTTTTAAAATGTGCTGTAGACTCTGTAAACCCCAAAACAATTATATTTGATGCAAGTAGCTGTGACGCAACGTCTTGTAAAGGTAAACTATAATTAGAGTCTAACGTTTGTTGATGGCCCTAAAGCCATAGTCTGTCTCAGTGGGCACATTTCATGAGTACAATATCAAGTTCAATCGCAGTGCCTCATGCAGACACAATGACTCGTCATTGTTCAGCAGCTGCTTCAGAAGCCGTGTTTAGTTGAATGTTTCAGTCTGTAAGATTCAAAGGGAATTTATTCTATGAGGAAATTTGTCTCAAAAATATAATTTTGTATTTTCAGATATGTTTGTTTGAAATCTCACTTCAAATCAGCCGGTTAAAATGTGAAAGAAGCATCACTAGTTTCTACTTAGTGGTCACCAAAAGGTTTACGTAATGAGATATTGCATTGGATTGAAAACTACAAACAAAAAATGTAAACAAAAAAAATATCCTGGAAAATTATGAAATCAATATAATACAAAAGACCAACAGTGAAGCAGATACGTATTTTTTTAGAGAATCTTTCAACAGGTGATGGAAGCTCCAAAGTTGGCACAGGTTTTCTTATTTTGATAAAGTATAATGGCCCAAAGAACATGTTTCAAGATGGCTGCCATCGAAATTGTCAATACTCAAATGAATCAGACTTCTGCTTTATTCTGTTCACTTTGGTGAGTGTAGATGATACAAGTTTAGACAGGTTTGTTTTGAAGGAGAGGGAATGATCTTTCATTTTATTTTTTGGGGTATTTTCAAATTTGCAATAACACATTATTATGTATACAGTAAGCTTGACAGCAGCAGTTGAATAAGTATGGTTCAAATCAGCACAATAAGATACATTTCGTAATAAAATTTCCAATATCTTTCTGCAAAAATGATATCATCTTTGGAGTTTTAAGTGACTAACATAATTTTTTGTCCGAGATGTTTCTATGCCAAGGTTGGTGCTTTTATCACAATTTTGACAGATAGTTTCACTTATCTGCTTCAGGATAATCCCAGTTGTAATGACGTAGACTTATAAAATTCACGTCTTTTAGTACAGAGGTGAATGAATAAATGTTCTATGTGGAATTTTTCAAGGATTCATCCGATCCTTTTTGATGACTTGGGTTAATTTTCAGTGAGTTATTGACCATTTTAATCTGCTTCAGTCTATTTAGTTTTTTTATGATCAGCCTGAGGCCACCACACCAGGGCCAAACACAAATCTATCAGCTATTCCGTGAAACACCACCGTAAAACATGTCATTAAATTACCCAAAACATGAAATGAATTTATCTACACTGCAGAGGTAGAGGTCGTTTTCATATGTCACTGGCATTAAAGCCTCGTGTAAGAATCAAGAACTCTTTATGCAGATGTGCTGACTGGCTGGTGGAAAGTGGGAACTGAATGATGTTGAGTGCATGTAGGCCTATAGCGGGGGTGCTGCAATATGTTTGCATAAACATTGAGACGCTATAGATCGCCTACTTTACCTATATTATTACAAATCACATGGAATGCTTTGCTGATTATATTATAATCGATGTTGTAAAGAAGAAAAAGCTGTCAGTCCTTACACCAGAAAGACAAGTGCAGAGTGAAGATGCCTTTAAATTATTATTTTCTTTCTTAAAGCGGCATTGCTTTTTTCAGCAGTGCTGAGTAACTTTAGCCTTTTTGCATCATAACTATTGAGCAAACCCTTCCTCTCTTCCAAGAACTGCTCTTTTATACTCATGCCTGTTGGTGTGTAAGTAGCTGTAAGGAAATACTGTATGTCTTAAACTTAAAAAAAAAAAAAAAAAAGTTGTTGTTGCTTGTTTTCCCAGAAATGATTTCACTCATAAGGGAAGCACTTGTGTCTTAAGAGCTGTAATAATTACAGTGCAGCCATTTTTATTTTGTGTGTGTGAATACCAGAAGTGAACACCTTTTCACATGATCATGCTGGATATCTGAGAGAACATATATTATGATATTAAATAAAAAAAGAGTTATCAGGTGGAGGGTTATTGATTTAAAAAAAAGATGAGTATTTATTATATAAAAGGTGACATAAATGGTGAGCTAAATCTATTACAAATCTGTCTTTTTTTGTCTCCCTGACTGATTTCCTTATGTTGTTTTCATCTGCTTGATCTTGTTATATTTGATGTTCCTCAGAGATGGATCTAACAGAGAAACCCCTAGAAAGATGGAAAGAAGTATTAGCTTATCATGATTGAAATGAAATAAAAGATTTTATTACAATACCAGTGTCAGTTTGTGCCTCAAACACCTCTTAATCTCTGCGTGTTGGCTTTTCTAACAGGTAATGACAAGACTTGAACCAAAAACATTGACGTTTCACTCTTATGGTTCTCCCAGACACTGCAGAACGTAGTGGATTACTTGTTGTATATGATATTGTTTGAAGGTGGAGACTTTCGGAGGATCAGTGTTGCTTCTTGTCTTGTTTTCGGTTTTCTACTGTATTACCTCATTATTCTTGATGTTCTTGTGTTTCAAGTTGTTCTGGTATTGGTTTTAGTTACTGGTTATACTTCATGAAAAGTTAAATTTTTTTATTCATACGTGCTTTCTCTACCCTTGTCAATAGTTAGTTGTGTCTTCACCTCTCTTGATTACCGTGAGTCTGTTGTCAGCTATGCCTTGTTGTCTCCTCTCTCCTCATGTATATACTGCTTGTGCCATCTCAGGCCTCGTTATCCGTTCTTCTGTTCAGCTCGCCTGCTGTTCTTCTTTGTTCTTCTTCGCTTGATGCTCATCAATGTTCCCCCTGGATTCTTGTTTTTCCCTTGTTTTGGTTTCCTCACTGTCAGAGGCCCTGAGTTATGGATTTTCAATATCATTAAACATCATCGTTGCAGCTTTGTGTTTATGTCTTCTACATGTTTTCCTCTTCTACTTTAAAGGAAGATTAAAACATTTTAGGCATAACCAAGCATGTTACAGGCCAAATGCCCTCTTCTTTTAAAACTAAAAATATAGTCACACTCGCGTGCATCTTTTATTTTATTCACAAGTATCACGTGAAGACAAACATTTGGTCATGAGTGTTGTTGCAACTGATCATCTAAGTTTTTGTATAATATGCTTTTTATCCCTTTGGGTCGAATCATTGATCAGGTTATTTGTCTTCTCATAAGCTGTTATTTTTAACTGTCAAAAAAACCCCAATTTATTCGCGAATATGTGAAAAAAACCTGCATGGATAAATTTGTTTGGTGTGCAAAGATGACACTTTTTCACTCAAAAAAAATAATCCTCTTAGCATGCTTTGGTGATATTGCTGTGCTTAGTGGTCATAGTCTACAACTTTTATAAAGAAGGTTATTATAAAATGAAGTGTCTTTTACAGAAGAACTCATTTTAAATGTAAATGTTGATACTATTTACATTCTAGTCAGCTTTTGGCAGTAATTCTTCCCACAGTGTTTATTTTCACGGTAAGCTGTTGCTGAGTGTTGGCTGGTGTCTTTTGAGATTGACTGACTGATGGAACATTACGGGCTGCAGTTTTGCCGCAGCCTTCATTTACTGACTGATGACTCAGTTTTGAGCTGGTTCAGACGCCCACTGCTGAGTGTCAGCGCATAAATTTGAGGCGTTTTCACTGCACGACTTTAGCAGGGTCACAGGATTTCATTATTTATAGCACCAAACTTGGCACATAATTGTCACGTTTTCAACTTACTGAAGGTATGTTTGAGTAATTTTTTTCTGCTTGTTACTTTTCCTGGAAACCTATTGCAGTCATTCATGAACATTGTTGTCATGTTGCATACTGATACTCAGAGAAGTTGAGAAATGTCATCTTGTCAAACCACCATTAACAGTCCTCAAACCCAAATTACTGCAGTTGAGACATTTTTTCATCTCACGCGTGAAAGAGCAAAATTTGCTCATTTTCGAGACGTCTGTTTTCTTTTGACAGGTGACTGAGCTAAATAACAGCAGCATAATGTATTTCCAGCATCTCCTCAGTTTCTCCTAGAGTTTTCCTGTGAAGACCAGAAAACCTGGGTCCCAAATGGAACTGTGATCTGCGACACCAAAATAAGGAAATTAATCATCAGAGATTCACACGATTCACTCGGCAGCAGTCAGAACAGCTGGACATTGTTGCAGTTTTATTAAAAAATCAAGTTACGATAGGTAAATAGGTAATTTAGGGTTACGATAAGTGGAGGTGGGGACATCCTGGACAGGTCGCCAGGCCATCACAAGGAACGTTCAAGGACACACATTCACACTCACACTTATCAGGGATTTAGAGTTTCTAATTAACTTTTTTAAACAGCTTAAAAATAACTAATTTTTAATCTGCCCTTTTCTTAATAAATTTTACTTTTATCTCCTTAATTTTTAGAGGAGGTCTGTGAGAGGATAGCAGAAACCATTTTCAAGAATTAAAGTGCTGAAGAGTGCTTCATAAATCAAGATTGAATGCATGAAACTCACTTGCATTTAAACTTTGGGAGATAACTGGAGTACCTGGTCAAATGCTATGTACATATGTCATATAGTGAGAGTATGCAAACTCAGTTGTACGACACAGTATTTTTCATATTAGGATTCATTCTAAAGATTTGAATTGAGGATATCTGGGCAATATCTGATGTTACTGAACCAATGTTACATTTGGAACTTCCATATATACACCTGAAAGCTCAGAATCTGTGACTATTGTGACCAAGTGCTATGAATATTATGATTAATGTCATTCCTCACTTATTAATGTGGCTGATGGCTGTGAAGTAAGAGGATACTGAAGACAAAGATGAGCAACTGTGGACACACATGAAAAAGCAAATAGAAAAAGACCTTGTATGTGATAGAATATTTCTCATGGATATAGTGATAAAGCTTTTCAAGGAAAACACAGCTGGAATATTTAAGACACACAAAGATAATTTAACTAAAAGTGGGTTTAATATACAGATTAGATAGGACGTGAAGGTTTAAATGGATGAGTTCTTATGTGTTTTAGTAAAAGAGATTAGAGAAGTAGAGGAGCACAGGTTTGATGGTAAAAAAAAATACAAAATTAAAAAAATCATATATATGGGGCCTTTTTAACAAATGCACTGTTTACTATCAGAAAACGAGAGGCCAGTAAAACGTAAAAAAAACTTTTCCGAGGATGTGGACAAACCAGCCACAATAGCAACGTTTTTACTGCTGAAATTAATTTTGCAGCAGTTCTCCTCAGGCCATGTTTTGTGAGATCCGAAAGGTAAGCACTGTAATTATTTTTATTCAAATGTCAGGATAAAATTACCCATAATTTCAATATTTAGAAAAATTTATATTTCTTTTGCAAATAAAATGTGCACTATAATACTTCCTCAAAGGCTTTTTTGGCATTTTAATGTATTCACAGAAACTCAAACACACCACATTCATGTACTGACAATATCAAACCATTTAACCTCCAAACCAAGACTGTCACATTCTTTTACTGAATTTTGTAAATATCTTCGTCTAAAGTATTTGGTCTTTCTTCTGTGTGAGATGATAGAACATGTCAGCTATTGTGTCTCGGGTGTGTGGTGTGTGTGTGTGTGTGTGTGTGTGTGTGTGTGTGTGTGTGTGTGTGTGTGTGTGTGTGTGTGTGTGTGTGTGTGTATGTGTGTGTGTGTGTGTGTGGTTTCAGTTCGCGTGCCTTCAAGCTGCCCTCTGCCCTTCATGGCGCCAGCTCCACTTCCCTTTCACTCTAAACATCTGGTGTCTGGGACTTTTGGAACACACACACACACACACACACACACATATACACACACACACACACACACACACAGAAAACAGCTCTCGGCTCATTTACATCTGAAAGTGCTACATGAGCGCTGCTTCAATGTGCAGGCTGTATTGTGAATGAGCCTTATCAAAACTTTTTAAAACTTATTTAAGTTGTTTTTTTTGGTTGTTGTTCTTTTCTCCATTTTATGCATTTTTCTGTTTGGGTGGGTTTAATATTTTAGTTTCTCTCCAGATGTTACACACAGGCAAAGCAGCATGTTTACAGAAGAAACAAAAGAATCTTTCCTTTTGTTTTTGTTTTTTTATATTTTCAGATATTCGTGGTTTGCACATGTGGCTCTACAGCGGCAGGTTGCAGAATTCTGATTCAAATGATTCATACCATTCTAGAGTCATGCTCCAGTCCACTTCATCTTTGTAGTTTTTTAAACCTTCTTGGAGTCATTTGGTAACTTGTGCATATCTTCCAGTGTCCAGTGGGGACAATCCCACCTGACTGAATGGCTATGTGAACAATGAGAGCTGTGCTGCTGCGCTTGGCCTCCTTCCTCTCACGGAGCATCTGGTCCCTCACTCACTGCAGCTGACTGCTCCGGCAAATCATTGTACACTTGAAACTAGTGCACACTGTCAAGCAGATGTCCCATGCATTAGAACACTGGCATTCATCAGCATGCAGCCATCATTTAAAAGAAGTCTATGAAGATTCATTTTATAGACATTTAAAGCTGCAATGTCTGTGATTTCAGATGCTTTTCAACATATTCCATGATGTGGAATAAGCACATCAAGGTGTTTTACACTGAATTTAAAGTATGTAAGTGTATTTACTTTCTTTCCTGACTGATTAATCTTTTGAGTCACTGGCTTTATCCAGTTCAGTCATATGACATTCAGCGCCACTAATGAACAATCATTGTGTATGAACTGTGGGAGGAAACCTGAAGTGTCTGGGGATGACTGGGACCAGGAGCTCACTGGGTATGAGGCGACCGTGCAGATCCTGATCATTCAGAGAGCAGGTGGAGCCCTGTTGGCCGTGTGAGTTGTTGAATGCTGTGGATGATGGTGGAGAAGAGGAGCCTCACCTTCCTCTTCTTGCTGCGGCCCTCGGCCTGCAGGGTCCTGGTGCACTGCTCCACACACTGAGAGAAGCTGAGACTGCCGTGGTCTGGACTGTAGTCCAGCTCAGCGAGCTGAGCCAGGGACAGGATGTAGTTACAGGCGATACGGAGAATAGCCAGCTTAGACAGCTTCTGTCCGTAAGAGTAACAAGGCACCTGGAGAGGAAAAGACAAAAACAACAATGGAGGTCACTAACGGCAGCTCTGACTGAAATTCTTTCATTTGAAACCATTAAAAGTAAATACTGCAGATCAACTCTGTCAATAGAAACAGTCCAAAACAACAGTCTCACACAGAAATGACAAAGTCTCCTCTACATTCATTCAAGAGGTTGTCCACCGATTGTCTGTCCACCTGTATGACAGGTGACACATTCAGGTTTCCTGCTCTCAGTCCAGAGTGACATCCACTGGCCACCTTCTCCCCATATATATATATATACATACATACACACACACACACACACACACACACACACACACACACACACCTGCTTCCTCAGGGCCTCGAAGGCAGCACTGATGGTGTGGACTCGTGACCTCTCCCTGGCGTTGGCCAGAAGCCTCCTGGTCTGCTGGATGGCTTTGACCTCAGGAACACACCCCACTCCATCAGCACTCACCCGCTTCCTGGGGGACTCCTGGGGACAGAAACATCACCAGCATGCGGACGTCAGTGTTTTCTTCAAGACAAGCCTTTCAAGAGGTTTCACATGGATTCAGAACGACTTCATCAGCAGAGATCTTTTAAAGTTCATCGTCATGACACACCTACATTCAACTGTTAGCTGTTAGGTTTTTACAGTGTGGGAAGAAACCTGGAAAACAAAACCACAAACATACGGGGAGAAGATTCAGACTCCACACAGAAAAGTTCCTTCAGCTCAGCCCAGACTCAAACTGGGGATTGTCTTATGAGGCCAGAGAAAACCATTGGTATCACTGGGATTCACTGGTATTCCACCTGGTGTCACTGTGCAGACTTTTAAAATCTCAGATAATTTGTAAGAGGAAGCAACACAGAAATACAAACACAGTGAATACATGTTTGATACAGTATGGTTTTATGGTGAAACTAATCAGAAGACATGATGTGTTTTACCAGTGAAGGGTTCCTGATGGATCAGCTACAGGCTCACTGTGTTTGGCCTCTCATTAAATCAG
The DNA here is from genome assembly GCA_900302745.1 of Parablennius parvicornis. Lineage (NCBI taxonomy): Eukaryota > Metazoa > Chordata > Actinopteri > Blenniiformes > Blenniidae > Parablennius > Parablennius parvicornis. Next base: position 16,312 of record OMNM01031284.1, read on the forward strand.
TGTCAGTCCACAGTCAATAGAGTATAAATACTAGTTCCTTTTCTAGGAGAATGACTGTAAATTCTCTGTCATTATTTCACCCTGCAGCCCGGGTTGGACCCCGGGTTGGACCCTGTAGCAGGCCCTGGACTACAGAAATGCAGCACATCCTTGAAATGGTATTGGCAAAAAAGCGTATATGCAATAAATATAATGACGTATTGTTAGTTGGTGGAGATCATTGTTCTGTTACTGTGTTTACCTTGGCTGAGGGAGCGTTGGGCTCTGCATGCTGCTGACACTGGGAGGACTGGGAGGCTCTGGGGAGGTCCAGGTCCAGGTCAACAGGCTGGCTGGAGGGATCCAGGGAGAAGACCTGATAATTGGGTGAGTGACCAGTACCAGTGGACAGAGAGAAGGTGGACTGGAGGCTGATCTTTAGTCTGTTGGACAGAGGCTGAGAGATGGAGGTGGGCCAGTGGGAGATCTCTGGGAATGGAGAGATTCTGGAAGTGACATCAGGCATGTTGATGCCAATCCTCATGTCTATAGCAGCACTCTGACTTGAAGCCATGCTGTCCTCTGCTGCTGCAGGTCTTCCCACCTGCTCCTGGGACACGATCCGCTGTCTCACATCACACACCTCCAGCCGGGCGTCATCCACACAATCCAACACGTCTCCAGGGTACGTGCTCACCTTGTCAGGGTCCGGGCTGGTGAAGAGCCTTTTAGGCTCACGTGACTTCCTCTTGAACTTCTTGTTGATGCCGGGTACAGAGACCAGCACTGTGTCCTGGCCAACAGATCTGTTCCAGCTACTGTCCAGGGGAAGAGGGTTCTTCATTTTCAACACTAAGTGCAGGTAACAAACAAGAAGTGAAAAAACTCTCCAAAAATATCAATTAAGGAGGAAAAAATGTCCATCCAAGAAAAGCTCCAGAGACAACTTAAGACTGTTTCAGAAGGTTCAGGTCCAACAGCTGTTCAATGGAAAGTAAGATTTAAGGTTCTTAAATTCTCAAATAAGTACATTCCTCATGCATGTCTGTAAAAAAGAGACCAAAGTGAACTTTAATAGTTTCTAGAGATCTTCATAGTCTCTGCTGCAGTGACATGAAGGTCCAGGCTCCACTCTGTCTGCAGGCTGAATAATCCACATTAGTGCACAAAGCTGTGTAACAGTTGCTTCCCAGAGAAGTTTTCCTGTCTCTGGCTGTGCCTCCATGTTGGGCTCACAGAGGAGCAGTCTGAGTGTGGCTCCAGTCAGTCTGCATAGCAGGACTGTGAATAACCCACAGTGCAGCTGCTGCGCACACACACACACACACACACACACACACACACACACGTACACAAAAATTTCCAGTGCTATTCTTGCAGGCCTTTCAATTGGTCAAATATATTTCCTAGACATTTAACTTAACCTGTTTCTAACCATAATCTTG
>OMNM01031291.1:9196-27811 GCA_900302745.1 Parablennius parvicornis
CCCCCCCCCCAAAAAAAAAAAAAAAAGAGTCAGCTCCATGACGCATAGGAAGCCATCTCCGGTCTTAACTTACCCAAATCCTCAGACTCAAAAAGATAAGCCTCATCAATGCCAATCTTTCGACACCAGTAGAGAAAGTTGGCAGTGTTGTCTCGAGCGAAAAATGATCCAGAAGTTGCATCAGCTCGCCAGCGGATCACTCTCCTTACAAAGGGCTGTAATTGTTTTCAACACACACACACACACACACACACACACACACACACACACACACACACACAACCAGAAGTTCTGAGTCTGCTGTAGGAACATGTCCCCCACTCAATGGCCCATATGTTAATAGCCGTTTCTGGGTACACACAGACACATTATAGTAATTAACATCCCACATACCATCTCCAAAATTAAATCAGACTATAAACACACTCACTGTTACAAAGAAATCCTCCCAAGTTTTTGGTATGCATGAAAGACAATTAAAAGAAATACTTGTCAAAAACATAAGCTTCACAAGATGTGTTTTATTGAAAAAAAGCAGGAGCAGACTCAGGCGTCTCCTCAGTGGTCTCACTGACACCCTCAGGTCTGACCTGATTTCACAGTTGGAGCTCTGGAGGTTTTGTCTCTGTTCTTATAGAAAAGGTTTATAATCAGCAGCTTTCCTGCTGTTCAACACGTTTGGTTAACTGGCAAAAATAGGTGACAAAGAAACCAAAATTAGCTGTTTTTTCTCTGTTAGGCTTATGATGACAAATAATTTATTTTGATATGCTGGTAATTTATTTATTTTTTGCATGTTCTTATGTGGGTGCAGCACCTTTCCGTTGCTCGATTGAATCATCTGTTCTTGGAGCAGCTGCGCCAGCCGACAGAGGAGAACGCCGTTATCCAGCCTCTCCATCAGGTTGTCTGCTGTGAGCTCCACTCCTGAGAGCACACGTCAAACACAATACAAGCAGTTATTGTGTTGTGATTTTGGTTTTTAAATAATAATTTAAAAAAAACACAATAATGGTACATTTGTTTGGTTTTGTTTAAAACCTAGTACAGTTTTACTGGTAACTATAAAAGATTTGCTTTAATAATTGCTCCAAGCTCACTGTTTCCAGTGAGGAAAATCGGTCTCGTTAACTTTGTGTTTCACGTGTCCCATCATCAGTCTATCTCACGATGTTGTGGGCCGTACATAGTATTTCTTCTAGATCTAGTTACCCTCTTGCTTCTAGTCCTTCTTTGGCTTTAGCCTGTTTTTGGACTCCCCTTCCACCTCTATACATCGGGACTAATCTCCTGTGCGATCCTTTAAGGAGGATTCGAATAAAGCTTACATATTACACCACATTAGGAGTCATGCCATGAAATTAAGAAAGATCCACTTGTTTGACATTTTCCTCTCGAATTCATCCTTCAGCTCCTTCAAACAAGATAAAAAACACCTTTAGTGATGAGACGTCTAGAAAAAAATGGTACAATTCAGCCTTTGCAATATTCCTCATTCTGAAAATGAACATAAACTAATCTACCAATGACAATTGAAAGTTTGGACTACTACATATCTCCCGTGAACAAAACCTTGATATACAGTAAATGGACCACACTCCCTCAAATGTGTTTCTGATTAACAGGTTGACAGAATTCCACTCATAACCACAGGAATGCTTCGTCTGGGAAAAGCTTTGAAGCTTCGAACAACAGCAATTAGTTTTAATCTAAAAACATGATACTTGTGCTAATTATATCATTTTGTTTTCTGCTTCAAAGGATGTCTGACTGGCCTAAAAGCTGTTTTGACATTCTTCCTCTCCTGTCTGTTGTGTCAGTCAGAAGTTTATCATGTTTGAGCCACTTTCCAGACATCTCCAGACAGGTTGTGGCATGTGCACAGCCTTTATGTATTTTATTTTTCCACAATGAGGAAATGTGGGGAAAAAAACAAGCCTTTCCCCGAAGTCTCTGTGACAGTTACCTTCATGGAGAGCCACTGTCGGGATTTATGAAAACAAATAGGTTATTACGTCTTTTAAATCAAAATTGACTGCAGCCTTCTCACTCTTATCAATTTCATTAAGATGCTGGAAATCGGGATTTCCATTTTACGCTTTGTACGGTGGTATTACTCATTTTTACAGACTCTTGGAAGCTGTTACTGTTTTCCTTACCTACAATGGTGTTGAGCCAGAAAGCAAGGTCTTCTTTCATGGGGAGTAAAGTTGCATCATGGCGGTATGGCAGCCACTGGTTGTACTCCTGGGGACTGGCAAGGCCCGGTCCCGAGTGTCTGTACTTTGGGGAAAGAAGGCAGCTCATCCCCAGTCCAGTTAGCTGCCTGGGGCTCAAAGGACTGTCCAGGCTGCCGTCCACCACTCCCACTTCACTGTCCATGCTTCAGCTCCAGTTTGCCTGATGGAACAGATCATTATTGCAGAATGTTTTAGATATTTTTGACATATCTTTAGATTCAGTCCAAGATAGATGAAGAAAATATAAAAGATCAGCCCCGCTTATCTCCTCTTCATTTATCTCCTGCTTTATGGTTAAGTGCTTTTACTTGCAAAATTTTTGAGTTTTACTACAGTTTTACCACAAATCATGAGATGAACTTGACTGTGTATTCCTTGCCGGCTCTGTAAATGCATTCATCTATTTATTGTTTATAGGTGGCTAACATGGAGGGTTCAAGTAAACTAGACAAAAACAGAAGGGATTAAAAACAAACAACACACATAAGTTGAATGGATTCATATCATATAGCAATTTTGCACTGATTTAAAAGCCCCCAGAGTGCTTAACAATGTTAATCTCATTCACACACCAGGGGGGGGTTGCTGCCATGCAAAGCATTGAGTCCATCCATTGGGGGTATTTTTGAGTTCAGTGTTTTTCTCAAAGACACTTAACATATGAACAGCTGGGGGATCAAACCTGCAACCTTCTGATTGAGAGACAATCTGCTCCATCACTGAGCTAAAAACTAACAACAGTCTTTCAATATGTATACTTCTTCCACACACCGATCTCCTGTGTGTCCTGCATCACTGACTTTCCTCTTCCCCTCTTGCCTCGGCGTTCCATCTTCACTGTGCTGTCAGCTACGTAATTGCTCCGACATTCGTGACCAAACCTTTGCACCCTCGTCTCTCTCACTTTCAGATTCGATTGTCTAACATGAGCTGTTCCTCTAATTTGCTTCTTCATAATCCTGTCCATTCAGTTCACCTCTAGTTAAAACATCCACCTTCTCACCTCAGCCTCCTCTCTCCTCCAGTACATACCACCATATCCACCATTTCAAAAAAATAGTTTCACCATTGCCATGTGAACGACTTTTTTTATATTCTCACAGTATTGCAACTGAGAATGTTTTAGTTCCTTATGAATATTTTGAGATTTTAAAGCTAAACTATAACTCTGTTGGCCATATTTGACACAAAATAATTTTCTTTAAGTGATTGTTTTTTGAAGCTTAAAAGTGAAGCACCTTGAATTCATCGGATCAAGCAGGTCTATGTTTTTCATAAGCTGTGACAAAATTTAACAAAGACAGTATTTTTGGTTATACATCAGTTTTACTGGATACATTGGATACATTGAGGACCAGTTTACACTTCAGAATGAACAAAGGGTGGATCTGATTTTACTCGCACTGTATATTTATTTTGGATGATGACACACCTGCACATTATGTCTGTGACAGGTTTACCTGGGGTTAGTGAGACCTGTTCTTCTTTCAGTGTGTAAAAGATGACTACTTTACATCACTTGATTTTACTGTCTGTAATTCGGGCTTGTGTACATACATTTACCTGTTAATACCACGCTGGCTAGTTAGAGTAATTGGCTACCCTTCGACTGTCTGGTCACTGAAAAAAAGAGTATTTGATATAGCTGTTCTGCAGCTTAAGCAAACAATAATATGTGATTGAGAGCCTTCTGGTGTCAGAACAGTTTTGGTTCTTGCAATAGGAAGACACATTTTTTTAATTTACATTTAAATATTTTCACATTATCCTCCTGTCACAGATTTACTAGAAAAATGTTTCAGCAGCTTGGATTGTATTGTGGCTAAAAGTAGCATCGACTTCAGATGATCTGGGGTTCATAAAGAAAACGTTTTTCAGTCAGGAAGTCTGAAACACGATGCTTGTAGATGAGTAAACCCAGTTTAAAATCAGTATTAATCATCATTACATGACCATTTAAGAACAGTAAATCACCACAACATAATAAACCTTATTTAAAGACAGCAGCTGTGGGTTCTTCAAAGTGAGAACGCTAAAACAACACAACATGCTGAAAACCATTTCACTGGCCACAACGTCAGCTTCCATGTGTAGACAAGCAAGCAATACACACAGCCATTAATCAAACGGATTAAACTGACTGACTGCAGGCAACTTGTGTTTAATAAGATGTACAGTCAGAGGCCTGAGCCAGTCTCCTGGTGCTGCTGCATGGCTCATTTGCCCCGTTCCCAGAGCAGCCTCCATCGTAAAGCTCAGTCCCATGCAGAGACATGCTCTGTCTGCCAGTAATACACGCTGCTAATCAGCCTGAATCAGGACGACAACATATGCAGCGAGTCATTGGGTCTGCTCGCTAACATACACTTTACACACACATTGTGCCACATGACTGACTTTAAACCTTTATCAGACAAATTACGACCGTGAGTCCAGCTTAAGTAAGACAGCTGTTGATTCACAGGTTGTTCAGATGACCGAAAACTACACATACAGGGAAAATGATATATTGGCAATTTGTATAAAATATAAACAGTAAACAAAACAGTCACATTCCACAGACAAATGTCAGTAATGTGAGCCTGAACATGCAGCAATGGCTTTCACAAAGACATGCGGGATTCTGTTCAGCTATAGTAGAAGCTGAGCCAAATAGAAGGTGAAAACCACAGTGTGCTATCCAGCAGTCAAGAGAGTGTTTTAGAAAGGTCAACAAAATCACAAGCAATCCTGTTTGATGAACTCATGATGCTGTTTTCTGATACAGGCCAGATATTGTAAACCTGAGTACCACATTGAACTCTGATTTTCATCTGTGTGAGTTTCAATGTTCAGCAGATTGATTGTTTGTGTTTTATCTAATTCTACTTGAAAGGTAAAATAATTTTGCTCTGGTAATTGTGAAACCTAATTTGTAAAATGTTGTGGAGTTGAAATCTAGGCTGGGTTTTTCTATGTGGAATTTGCATCTCCTCCCTGAACATGTAACAGTTTTGTCCCACAGTCCAAAACTTAATTAGTGAGCCTAAAGTGTCTGTGTTTGCGAGTGTGTTTGTGTCTGTGTTTGCCCTGTGATGGACTAGTGACCTGTCCACCATGTTCTTTCCCTTTGCCCTTAGTCTACCGAGATTGGCTCCATCAATCCAGAACAGGACAAAGCCATCGAGATGATGCATTCAAAGGCGCTAACTAATTTCTGGTAGATACTTTTCTCAGCCCGGTGTTTGTTTTCGATGATATAATCCAGGGAATGATGAAGTTATCACAATTCATCATTAACACATTACAGAAAAAGCAGTGATGACAAGTTGCTCTTTGAACCAAATTTGTGGATTGGTTGACCGACAGAGTGGTAAACAAAACATTTCAATCATTCGAGGCATGACTAACTAACAGAACTTTTTGGCTTAACAGGCAAGAAAATGTACACCTGAATGGAGTTACGTGATAGTTAAAATAGCAGAAAAGACAGGTGAAGAAGTACAAATACTTGTTTCAAGTACTGTAGAGATGTCAGTTTGGTTTGGAGTCTGAATTTTGGGTTGCCTTCACAGTGTACATCACTGCATATCTATAAATAAATGTGGCCAATAAATGAAACGTGACATTTGGAGGTGATCTTGATAGATAACAATGGCTATAAAGATCAGCAACTATTCATGGCTTGACTTGAAAAATGTCTTAATTGTTGGATGATTTATATTTCTGTAAAATGTCATAATCCAACATTTTCTTTAATAATATATAATATAGCTTTCTTCATATCAGTACACTTCACATGTCTGTACTAAAATGATGAGAAGATTTCCTTTTACTACATCTGTGCATAGGATTTATACCTGCAACTCGGGGTTAAAGAAACAACTCTCTCGCCAAATTGACATACAGTTTCCCTGCATAAGCCAAAAGTGGCCTCGCACCAGTGTTACAGAAGAAGCATGGTAAGGCTTTCATAAAATATGTATGTCAGTGAATCCAGGTTGTACAAATACGGGCCTGACTGGACATGGTGAAAAGACTTTTTTGTAAACAGGTCACGCTAACATGGCCCACAGACAAGGTGTATGCGTCGGGCACTGCCTGCCAAATTTTTTAGGTTGGTTGACCAACAGGGCATGAGAGCCTCTGTCTCTAACAAAACATCCAAGTGCAAGATTCACACCTCTGCTTCAAGATGGCTCTGCTGGGAAGGGGAGGCAAAGGTCAGAGTGACCCAACTCTCAGACACTAGCAGCCTTTATATTCCTGCAGAGCCGAGCCTTCGTGTCTGTAAACACACACGTTCACACACACAGGCCTATGCATGTATCAGTGTTTCTATTCCACCTCATTTACTTGGCACAACATTTAATACCTGCACTGTAGGTTTTACTTCAGTGATATTTCAAAGCCTTTAATTGTCTTTGTGCACTGAAAGTGTGCATCTTTACCGTCTAGCTGGCGATTATATGGGGAAAACAGCTGAAATTACAACCCAGCCTCCTTGAAAGACCTGCAGCAAAAATGATGGCCTTGAGCTGAAGCAGCATGGGCTGGATGTGTGTCAGAAGACAAAGTGATTGATGATTTGGGGGCATGTGGCTTTCAGCACAGCTCTAACGACGGCATCTGCAGAGAATGGAACCAAAGCTCGTGTCTGGTAAACAACTAACTTCACAACTAGTTAACAAAATTCTGCCTGCTGACACAGCTCTCGTGTTTACTTTCCAAAAACGTCAACAGTCTGTCAGTGGAAGATTTATGGATCAAAAGAGAGTTTCTTTCAACAAACAAATTTCAGTTTGAAAAAAAAAAAAAAAATCCTGTAACCCCAGCCTGAAGGCTTGTGACATTTTGCTCGCTGTTTATACTCAATGTCAACTTTCTGAAAGAACTATTCTTAAAATATCAAGATTAATAAGTTCAAGTGAAACTCCGCAAGCACCGCTGGTAGCAGACGCTTTCTTCAGCTGTCTCAGGTGTCTGTTGTTTGATTGTAACAGCTTAGCAGATGTAATGTAAAACTGGCGAATGAATAAGGTATTGAATTTCAACAAAGTTGAAGTGTAGGTTTCGGCTGTAGCTTTACACTCACCCCATGACTTCCCCCCAGCTGCTTCTAGACTAAATAAACCTCATATCAACACCGGATGAAAAGGTCTATCACCTGCTGATGTTTATGTGCCCCGAACAGAAGAAACACATTGTTCTCACATTCCAGCAAAACCCAATAAAATACCATTTTGGCAGATATCTAGGGGAAAATGCGACTGCTTGTTTTTGGACTACTTAAAATAAATCATAACTGTGTCCCCAATGAAATGAGAGGGTAGGTTTTGACTCCATGATCCCGTTACTACTGCTGAACTTATTTGATATATTCATTCATTAATCTCATATTTAAACACATGCTTTCTTCAGACAGCATGAGAATTGATCTTCAATAGATAAAAAAAAAAAAAAAAAGTTGCTTACCACTTTAGCATTTTAAACTGAAAACAACATTATATTTGTTATATCTGTTATATTTGTAATATTTGAATACTTGTTTAAGGAACAGAAAATGCTCATATCCACTTGTCATACAACTCAAATTCATGAAAGAACATTACTTTAAATACTGTTTGATAATCCTGCATTGTCATTTTCAGCAAATATATCACATTTTAAACTACAAAACAATCACATTACTGACATCCATTTAACCATCACGAATACCAAGAACCTAACATGCATACTCGTGAATGTGATACCCTTTCATGGTTACAGTGTCATTTTATCATCATTTCAAAAACACATGTGAGAATGTACTTACAGAGAATTTAGGAGGAACTGCAAGATCCGAAAAGAAGATGCCTCTTTATCTTTAAACTCCCTTCACAGCGTCTTCTGGCGAGTGTTTTCTCTCTCACACATCACTCACAACCAGATGTTCATCGCCCTCAGCCCCTCACATCTGAGCAGTAGTACACTCACAGGGTGCAACAGGGGCCGTCACTTTTCCTGTCAGCTCAATCTACACGCCTGCAACTGGTGTCAAGTTACAGCCTTTGAACATTAAAGAACTCAGTAAATAATCGCTGCAGCGATAATGTTTTTGTCAACTTTTAAAAAGAGAGGAAAGATTTTGCAAAGTGAACCCCAAATTATTGTATCTCCTCTAGCAGTGGTTGACAACAGCTACCAGGAAGTGAAACTGACATCACACTTAATGCAGTCCAATACATTTGTTTTATAGTTTGAATTAGCTTAAAATAATTAAAACTTATTAATAAGAAAATGTTTATGATGTCCAATATTTGTATTTCATGCTTTACAAATGAGGTACCAATGCATGCAGTCTAATTCAGATTAAACATCTTCTTAAATCATTAGAGCTTAAAGTTCACTTCAATTCAATATCTATATATAGTGCCAAACACAACCCAATTTTTTCTCAAAGAACTTCTACAGAGAAAAACCCAACACTTCCACATGAGCAGGCAGAGGCGTGGGTGTAACGGGAAAAACTCTCTTTTACCAGGAAGAAACCTGCAGAACGAGGCTCAGAGGTGGGGACTTTTTGCTGTTCCACACAGGGTGGGGATAGTTGGGTGGTTTGGGTGACAGTTGGCATCACTGTTTTGAAGCATGAGCTCCTCTCACCATATATTACCCTTGAGGCCCAACATACCACTCAACTTTCAGCCCATTTAACAGTTGTGTAGTTGAATGATTTTCTCATCTTTGTTACATTTAAAAAATGTATTTTTAAAAGCGGTTGAGGTCTATAGGTAATAGAAAAAAAAAAAAAGGCCTTACTCATCTTGTTTGGCTTTTAATTTGTACCAGAGCCTCATTTACCATCATATTTCCATCTTGTAACAGCAGTATATGTCAAGGGGACCAGTAGCTGGAGTTTTGAAAGAGATGCATTGTCCCATTTTTCTATGACGTATGATTTTGCTTACATGTGTTGTTTTCTGTCGGTGACAGGTGTGAACTGCAGGAAGCCCTATATGTGGATGTTTTATGTGGTGTGCAAATGTCTTGCTGAGGTAGCCCATTCCTTTCTGAAGGAAATGTCGTCTGGAATGGAGGTTACTTTTTTCTGAATCCTCTACCTACTAATAAATATTTATAATGCCTTAAAATATATGTAAACTGCCGTCCAGCTTAGGTGATTGCAAACTACTGTTCTTATTTCTGTTTTGCTCACTGTCCCAACATTTTTGGCATCATAGTTGTATCACAGTTTCATTACACTCTAAAATAGTGAAAACTGAGGCTTAGATAACAAGTTTCTCAAACGGAAAGCTAAGCATATAGTATTATGCATAAACATTTTAATATATAGGAGAAGAAGAATAAAACAGAAAAAGCCTGAGCATATACATGAACATGTCTTTTGTTCAAGGTAGCATGATTTTTTTTGGTATTTTTCTTAATCAAAAAACCAATGAGTTAAAACCTCCACAGATCTCTATCTGGGTCAAAAAGAGATCTATGAGAATGTAGAGATTTCTAGTGAACCAGGTAGCTCTTCCACCAGAAATACCTTATATATATCTTATTTCTGCAATTTAATTTGGACTCCGCCGTGATGCCATACGAGAGCTCCCCCCTGGATTGAGTTCATTATCTCTACTTAATGCAAATATTTATCATGCAATCATTTATTTCTTCATTACTGTTGCCAGGAAGGCTTGGACGGTAATTACACATCCTCCTAAATATATTATGCTTTTCACTCATTCAGCAGTGACAGAAAGCGGAAAGCAGCTTCAGGGCCTCAATCAATCAGTGTGTGTGTGTGTGTCTGTGAGTGTGCGTGTGTGTGTCCCAGGTGTGGCTTCTGGTTCATTTGCAGCCTGTCTCTGGAGTGTAAGTCCCCATAAGTGACACACCCCTTCCCTCCATAAGTACGCCTCCCTGACGCCTCCTGCTCATTTGCACTTGTTAGCATTCATCTGACCTAAGCTATTGGGGAAATTAATGACAGCGCGTGCTGGTGCATAAGTCTCGCGTCATACACCCACTCATATTAGATTTGAAAACATTTTATTCAAAAGAAAAACAGCCAATTTTTTTTTTTTTTTTGTGAACTGCTTCCATTGAAAGATTTTCTTTTTTCCTGAGAGGGCGAGCGCCACGTGAATTGCAGCCTGTCTTTGTTGTGGAAGCTGTGAGGGCCTTTGAGCTGGTATGGTATGGCGGACATACTGATGACGTTTTAAAGAGCTGTTAAACCAACTTAACAATGAGTCAGAAGCAGCCCACTGACTCAATAAAGAGTCCCGCGGCATCTGGAATGCTGTCTGGATGGTAAAATCAAACCACATGGTATAAGTAGGCACAGCCACTCATTTTTCAAAAATTAAACACCTAAAAAAAAAAGGGTAATAATCTGATTCTGTATATGATATAATAATTTACTTAAAATAACATTTGCATGAGTTAACTAGAACAAGGCAGTAGACTGAAAGTGGTAAAACAAATCTCTCTGTATTTTAAAACCCTAAAGATGGCTCAATACAATGTAATCTACATATAACATTTCCATGAAAATCCATTTCACATCTCAGCCCTTCTGGTTAATTCTTGCATTTTAGCACGAGGTCTGTCAGGCATTGAGAAAGTGATTGATTAAAACAATGTCTGAGCTACACGATGTGGATCAGTACACACATGACAGATGGCATCTTGAGTTGCCAAGACAACTGAACCCCTAATCCGCCTGCCTCTTATCCCCTCTGCGATGGTGATGGTGGTGGTGGGAGGCCGGGGGAGGGCTGATAATTCACATTGCACCATGTGCTGTGTACCACTCAAATTGGTCCCCAGGGTCAAGAGGACCCTGGGCCCATCAGATGGGGACACACTTATTAGAGACTCACAAGTGTTTTATCATTCTGTCAGATTAAAGCAGATCTCATATTGAGGTGGAACGAGGTTCTCTTGATTTAATTGATTCAAAATCTTTTTTTACAGATATAGGCATTGGTCTTTTCTTCTATGTTCTGTAACAACACTGGATATTTATCATTTCGGCAATATTCAAATCTGAATGTTAAGATGCCTTTTCCTTCCCGTGTGTATGAGTTTAACACGATTAAATTGAAACCGTATCAACCATTTTCATTGTTTAAATAGATAGAAAAGCTTACAGTTATCTACAATACACTATGTAGACATGCTCAATTGTCTCATTCAAGTGCATGACTGGGCTGAACAGTGGCGTTTACAAGTATAAAATAGAGTTGACTTCCAATTCTTCCTCAAGCATTTTTTTGTCCCCTGACTTCATAAAGTTGCAGTGTTTTTAGGTTTGATTCATTGTCTTGCTAAAAAATAAATGAGTATCAGATGATACCAGTGAACATAATAGAGACAAAATTAACTTCAGATATCAAAAGGATTTCACCAACATCTCTGTGTAACAACGTTGCATTCTAAAAGAAAATCTGTAATCGCACTACTTCTTTAAAAATAATTCCCCTATTTGCCTTTTTTAATATCGGAGGAAATAACTATGATTTCAATCATGAAATATTCCTATAAACACTCACTCCTCTGTATGAACATGTCTCGTGGCTGTGGGAGGCTGTGTAAAGAATTCACAATAAATAATATGTCAGCCATGACGGATGAATGCTGGTTACCTCTGTGCAGGCTGGCAGGCCAGGCGGTCAGTGGCTGCAGGGCAGACCTTTTCTTTAATTAAACTACCTGTCAGACTAAGCATCTAAATTACCCACTCCAGGAACAAGGGCTAGAAAATTACTATACTTTACTTCTGAGTCTATGTTACGAACTTGTGAAATATCTATCTACATGCTACTATCCTCAATGTTCTTGCATTTCTCTATGTGAAGTGAACCCGCATGCCCTGCTGTTAAATGAAAATATGTTAACAATTAGACACCAGAGGGCAGCACAGCAACTTGCTCGCGAGCCTGAGGTGCCAGACTAAAAGGGAAACAGAAAAAGAGGGAGACATATTTACTTTAATGGAGAAGGGAGCAGCCATTGTGCTGTAAAATAATTTGCTTTACAAAAAAGTAATAATATGAAGAAAGAAAGATAACGGGGTGAATAAAAACCTAATACTGTGGGTTTTTTTTCTTTATTCCATCTCTTTCAAAAGCAAATGGACAAAGCATTTATTAGAGCTACCTGTGCCTTTCACTACCTGTATGCCAATGCAACTCCATGGTTACCTGACAATAGCTTAATGCACTTGAAAACCTTCGGGTAGTGATGGAGAGGGCTCGGCTTCACAGGCGGCTGGCTTCCTGTCATTCGTCTATGTCACTGCAGGCCCAATCACAGGGAATCTAACAAGATTACCAGAAGCGAGTGGAAGCAATGGAGTACCAGTGTAATGTGATTATCACGTGATGGAGTGCCTGAAACGGCTGTATTATCACTGGCGAGTCGCTTAACCCCTGTCAACACGTGAAAGATCACACCCCGAGTTTGTCTGTGATGAACAAAGGTTGGTCATCATACTCGGGTAATATGCAGCCTGAAGGGTTTCATTAATATAACAGATATTTTGCAAACACAAATGACAGAAGAATGATTGGATGAGACTTATTGTGTGTTAGTGGATTGGAAAAGAAGTCATATCGGAGGACACACTCAGCCTCAGCCTGATCCTCACGCTGTTAGTCTCCTCACATGCACATTTCTATCTTTTGCCACTTCCTTTTTACAAATGTATCCTGGTCTCCATAGCAACCCATCTCAGTATTTTGAAACGTGGACAAAAGACAGGAGGAAAAAAGCAAAGAGGCAAGGACTTAAAAAAAAAAAATACACATAGACACACATTAATCAATACAACAAGCACCAGAGTGCAGACACATACTCCATTAGTATCACTCACAAAGCTGCAGCAGAAGTGTAGATGCACATAGAGACTACTCAGAAATATTTTATCGTTGTGAAAACACCGTAGAAAATCCCACATGATAAAACTTATTTTGGATAAATGTACATCAAGCTGCTCACAATGCTGTTGTCAGTGTGACAGTGACAAATAATGATCTGCATCATATTATCATTTATTTCATTTATTCAGTCAGAGAGGGATCTAATATCAACATCACTGAGACCGGTATTCATCTACGTAGGATCAGTCCAGACTGATAATATAATCTGGCTCCCATTGTCAAACAAAGACACTGTGTTGAGGGTTCATCATGTGACTTTGTTAATTTCTGAAACTGTGTCCAAACTGAATCCATGATGAATGACTTTTATTCAATCACTTCTTGTTTTTTTGTTGCTGTTTTTTTTCACATTTTACCATCTGTTTTGTTTAGTCTCTGGTGATAAAAAGCCCACATATAAGATCTGCCACCACATTTGATATAAAATATAATGCATGTGATCAACATATAAAGGAATATGGGGATTTACATATTCACACTAGAGGTCTTAAATACAAGCATCAATCAAAAGTATGTTGTGATATTTGAAGTTCATACACTCGGTCAATTCAAACACAGATAGAAGGAAAACAAACAGCGAGGAGGGAAATGGTGTGTAACAGTGCAACTGGTAGATAGTCAGCATTAGCCAGCAGGCAGATGTTTAAGAAAGAAAAAAATGACTTTGACCAGGAGAGCCATATGTATTGTGTGCTGCTGAGTGAAGTGTAAAATGCTTGTTAACATATAGATTGTGATTTTACGTCATTTCTCACAACTTTGACAAAAGGTTTTTGCCTCATTTTGTAAATGGTTTTAAAGCAGACAAAGTGTTTGAAGTGAATCCTTTAATGTACACCATACTGGTCATTTCGACAATATGGTCTTAAAATTATGCACAGCTTCACTGTTCCACTGGGTTCAAATGTTCCTTTTTGCAACAATGTTGCTATTGTTTTGTTTTTCATCTGTGTTTGGTGAGAGAGTAAGATGGTCGGATGCCTCATATAATTGCATGTGCAGGGTTTTGGAAGGATATCAGAGAAGCACTCAGAAACACTTGAACCAGAATTGATTTAGTGAAACCACAAGAGTTAACCCAGGGTGTCCTCATCCCATTTACATTTTGAGCAAGTTGCAGAGGCATATCTTTTCTTTCTTTTCGTTACTCTGACTTAGATGACTTTCTGGGAAGCATTTGATAAAAAGTTCACATGAGCTTGCATGAATCAACTTAAAAATGTAAACTGAATAAGGGAATAACTGTGTAAACATAAAGAGTTGTAATACCACTCGGCCATAGAAATAAAACAACTCAATTTAAACAAAAGCAGTCCGATAGTGGTGAAAGGCAAACTCTGTACAGGATGATAGTGAGACCAGCTTCTATGTGGTTTAGAGATGCTCAGTCTGACCAAACAACAGGAGGCTGAACTTGAGGTGGCCTCACCTGTGGATATGAATGTTTTCACTAGGAGGGAGCAGAATGGATAGAATTTTTAAAAAGCACTTTAAAGTGACAACAATGGTTTGGTCATGTTTGTATTATAGGTCTATATATATCTTACTATAGAACAGAAGCATAAGGCCAGTGAGGAAGCAGAAAGGGCCGGTCGAGGAGGGTGTATTAGAAAACTTGATCTGCTTTGGCAACCCCGAGCAGGAAAAGGTCATAGGAAGGAAAAGAGTGTTGTTTTCAATTTAACTTTACTGACCTTTTGGATTACTTTTAAAAAAGGCTTTGGATTAATCCTCCAATCTTTGATTTCCTGAACTGAATGCTGGTGGACTCACCCAATCTCACAGATATACAGAAACAGGATCATTCAAAGTAAAGTAATAGAAATTCTCTAAGTCTGCTCTGGATATTGTAAGTTTTCATTCTGCAAATCTAATTTTTACATTTTCCGTGCGTGCGTGCGTGTGTGTGTGAGGCCAGAGCGTATAAGGGTTTTAGAACCTCAAACGCCGAGTCCTCCAGCTCTCTGTCAGAGCAGAGGCCAGGAAGGCTGACAGATGGACAGAGTTTGAGGAGATAAACACAACTCTTGCTCCTCTGCAGAGCAGTGGATTGACAGATTTACTGTGTTGGAGCAGCAGCGGTCAAGGCGGTGTGAAGGGAACACCATTAAAATCAGCTTGTTTATTTACTGTGCAGTGTCGGTACAGAGGGCGGCCTGAAAACAAGTGTTTGAAACATCCATCATGTCAGTTTGCTGTCTGTAGTGCCAAGCCTAAACATCTTCAAGTTGGAGTACATTTTCCGTTAAGTATGCTGTTCTCACCAGCCATGTTTCTGTGATTTTTTTTTTTTTTTTGGCTTTATTTTTGAACGTAGAAAATGAAAGCTAAACTTTTCAGAGATGGACATGGTCCGATCAGAGTGTGACTCATCCGGTAGATCGTTCAGAAGTAGCATCTCTGCAGTGTCTGAGTCACCATGCAGCAGTGACAGAGTGAGGAAGATCATGAGGGAGGGAGAGGGAGCCAAAGGAAGACAGCTCCTAACAAAGGAAGCTGATATGATGAAAGAAGGATTCTGACATTATTTTATCCTTTTCATCTGACTCCTTTGGACAACCATCACTTGCTTTACAATAGCATGAAAGGTGATATCTAGTGGTGTTGCTCAGAATGTGTCAATCTAAAACTCACTGGAAGAAAAGCTTCAGTTGATGTCATGATGAAATTGCTGGTAATTAATGGGAAAAGTGCATTTCTACGCAAGTTAATAACATGCGTTTACATAGAAGGTGTTTTTCCAACATTAAATAAGCCAGGAAAATATTGCCACTAATGAGACAAATGGTGCAAGGCACAGTTGAGTATTTCTCCAGTGAAATGTCATTATTACAAATCAAACAGTGTATATGAAACCAGACGTTTGTTTTTCTTTAACTGTGTATTTCATAAGTTTCTCCGATTTATATTAGTTACTTCTCAAGTCAAATCCACTCAACGCCCAATTACACAATAAAAAAAGCAACCTGATTTTACCAACCAGGGAGTAATTCTCCCAGCTGTGTCTTAACACTAATGGGAGTCGTAGCGTTAGCTCTCTGTTTTCATGTGAATTATCAAGCTTCTCATTTTTCCATGATCTTTCCGGAGCAAATATCAGAGGCGGGGTCTCCTGTGAGCTTTATCCAATTTGTTTATTGTCTGTCCCTTTTCTCCCACACACTCATCCCAAGGTGCCTGCTCTTGCACGCTCAGCTCTTAAAGGTACCGCGCATCCATATTTTATCACTGCAGTGACACAAAGTTAAAATCCATTAGATAGATGCAAATATGTCTCATTAAATTCTCATTGAAAAAAAAAAAAAAACAGCTTCAGAATATTAATAACAAAGAGTCAAACAAGCTTCTTTTTGGATTCAGCTGGGTTTTTCTTCAGCTGAGAGGGAAGTGGGTGGTGTCTGGCGCAGTTGAAAAGTAATTGCCTGCAATTTTAAAGCAATTTATCGCCTAATGGGTAAATTGCAGGTTGTACAAAGGGTACTTGGTGTTTTACCAATCATACATATAATTATGTCAAATGGTTCAATATGAGATAATGAAAGGATATTTTTCCAAGAAGGTGTTTGTTGGGGTTGCTGTTATCAGTCACAGCAAATGGACTCGTCATCTCTTGTCGGGCGCACTGAGCCGACTCCTAATAGAAAAGGGCAGACAGAGATAGTGTCATTCTTGTGTCATTCATCTGCTTTGAGACCTCTCTATCAGATGTCACATCACTATAACTAATGAAATCAGATGGATATGAATCAGTGGGAGCATGAAATCAATAAAGCGTCAAAGGAAGTGTGTGTTCAGCTCTCCAGTCCGTAAAGACTTAAGACGACCCCACAGGAGAAAAGGAAAAATTAATGTTTTTGATTGTATTTACCGCCGCCTGTGTTTCAAAGCACATATAACTGAATACAGATTGAAATAGCTTGTGTTAGTTGGGTGTATTTCCTGCAGACCCATTAGAAAGGGAAACCCTCCCCCCCTCTCACTTTTTAATGAGATTTGGAGTGTGTTTGTCACCCTACTGTGAGGCCATCGGTGACAGGCAAGAGGACAAAAGGAGGCCTTGGGTTTTGGACCCCCCCGCTTCGAGCCAGACACACATCTATAGCCAGCTCCCATCTGGTGATGGGGCACTAAGAGGATAGCCTGAATATGGAACCACTGGGCACAGCACACGTGCTGTACATGTCTGTGCATGTGAATGTGCACACACAAACACACACACACACACACACACACACACACACACACACATTTCTTAAATCCAGGTGCCTTAGCAGCATTGAGTGATTTTACTCTGCAGCTCCTAATGTCAGTGTCCTCTATTCAGCTCTGTGGTTTGTTGTCCTATTCAAACAATAAACCTTATCAGCACAACAAGGAGGAATGTACTGGGCCACATAAAACAAACAACAACAAAAAAACAGAAAATCAGAAAACAAGTCATTCTTTTTGAATGTACAACGGTGAAATTATATACCAGTCTAAATCAGGGCTTTATGTTTGACTTCAGGAGCAACATTCCTCTCTATTTGGTGCAAACTTAGCCAAACCAGTACAATGGCATTCTTATAACTTCAAACGCTCTCTGTGCACCCTGAAAAAGTAAATTTTTGTGTACTTTAAAAAAAAAAAAATAACAGTGATTACAAAGAGCCTAAAATTGTCCTTAAAGAAGTGTAATGTGAATTATCCTTTGCATTGGACTGATATTGGTGAGTCTTCAGCCAGTCTTCACAAACCCAGAGTATGGATATGATGCTAATGTTATTCAACTAATAAAAATGAAAATATATTTTACTGCTGCATTCTGGATGCATAATTTCAGGATTCAGTGTTGTGTTATGACTGTTAATCTTAAAAATAATGTATGTATTTAGTATATGTTAATAAAACTATTCAACCTACAACCTGCAATAAAAGAATAAAAAGGTATTATTTTAATTCTGAAAGGTTGGTAATAGTAATGTATAGCATTTGCAATGTCACACCACAGTCTGTGTGTGTGTTTGATGCAGTTTTTGTTATGGTTCTGCAGAGTTACTCAGCTTCCCAACAGACTCCGAAGTATGTTTTACTATGGGAAGAATGTCTAATAGGATCATTTTAGGTTTGTGACAGTGTGCTAATGTGTCATCCTTCTGGATGAACTCAAAGAGAAAAGCTTTACTTTCGAAACTGCTCCAGTGTTTAAAGAAGGAAAACAAAACAACACTTGCACCACAAATGCACATCTCTTCGCTCCATGCAGACAATCTTGCATCATGCCGTCAAGCTTCGAGCGTCTGGCTTTGTGAGTCTGTGTGTGTCGTCGTGAAGGATGCCTGTGGAAGGGGGAGTTTGTGACTTCCTGTAGAGTGCCTCGCCCAAGAGGCTCCCCTTGACGAGCTGATGACGCACTTCCTGACAAGGTTGTAGGAGGCGTATGAGGAGAGATGGAGGCGTTGGGAGGAATGGGTTGATGA
>OMNM01031292.1:12283-28215 GCA_900302745.1 Parablennius parvicornis
ACACTAACGGCAATACAAAAAAAAAAAAAACTGTCACCCTCAAGTCAAGTCAGATTTCTAATTTGTCGCAAACTCATACTGATAAGTCAGTGGAATGCAGCGACTGACAAATGATAAAATACAAAAGAAAGAAATAACAATATAAAAGCACAGATATGTAAAGAACCCTCTTGAACTGTTAAGATAAAAATAAACTATAGAATCTTTGATACAGCTCGAAAAGGCAAAAAAAGCGCAACATGATTTTGTTTCAAGAATAAAGCCCCGTTCTCCAGTCGTGTTTCTAAATGAAAAATTTAATACATTCGTTGCATAGTGGGTGTTCATTTACATGACAACGATGCTCCGAGCCATTGAAGACTTTTCAAAAAATCATGTTTACACTGAAAGGGCTCCGATTCTGGCATCAAGTAAACTGTGGAAACGTTGCTACTGCACATGCACCGAGACCTTTAACCAGATAACCAAAAGATGTATGGATTTAAAAACGGGAGCCTTATTAGGATTTCCTGCATTTTCACTGACAAAAGTTGTGGATTGTACTGAAAATATCATACCCAATCTTTCCTATGATTTGTAACCCCTCCGTTGGGGTACCTAGCACATCGGTACAATGGTACTATGAGGAAGAGCTCTGGCACAGCCGTCTACCGATTGGGAGTGATAGTCGTCACTCTCCACAAATCCACAATATTAAAATAGGTCATCGCCCGTATTAACTCTCCCTTTGTTCGCATACGTTTCTTTGCGCACACTGGCAGTTTTGTATACTTGGATCTGCGTTGTTGCTCCTTTTTATGAGACCCGTTCCGTTGTGCTAGCTATCTCAACGGAGGGATTACGAAGAATTACAACTGTTGAGTACGATTCTTTCTGTACCCTCAACAACTTTTGTCAGTGGGGACAGAAATCTGTCCCGTCACAATAGTGCACGGTGGGAACGCAGCTCAATTGTATTCTGTGCTGGTTCTGTGTTTACTGATGCGTAATTATGTGTTGTTATGCAACTGTTCACAACATAGGCAAGTTATAATAATAATAATAATAATAGTAATAATAATAATAATAATAATAATTTTTTCTTATTTCAGCTCCCATGAACAGTGCACCCACTTCACAACCAACACAGCATCTTGAAATCTAGCAACTTTTTCCTATTGCCTATTCCCTTCACTGAAACTCTTCTGTCTTCGATAAGCATTTGAAACACTTGTGGCCATTACCATGTTTACATTTCCTGAAGCTTCTGGTGTTTTATGTGCATGTCTAATCAGTGCTGCACCCCACCCAGTCTCACAAGAAATCCTCCACTTCCTCTGCATGCCTCGAGTACACTCCATTATGCTTCACTATTTCACCGTCTAAAGCCATGACATGTCAGATCAAAATAAACAGAAAAACAGCATTAATGTTCAAACTGACATTCATGCATTAATGTCACCTATATGTAGTTTGTTTTGTGTTGTCCTTTACCCAGTAGTTTTTACCAGTAATTAATCAACATCTGTTTGAAACAAAGAGAAACCTTGGATCATCTTGGTAGGCATTGACTGCAACTTTTCAATAAAAGTAGCTTCTATTCTAGATTTTGCACTAAGCTCAGTGAGATGATGCAATCGTAGATATATACACTATGGATGCAAGACTGAGGCGCAGAACTGACCAGAAGATGGCAGCAATGATTCTAATGTTTCCTTGTAGAATAGCATTAGCATGAAAGCCATGCTCCTTGAGTTGGTGGAAACGTGCTAGCTGAAATCTGCAGATGCAGCCGAGTTAAGAAAGAAACACTGACTTCAAATTGCATCTACTTTTCTTAACAAAATTTAAAGATCCTCATATCAGAGTTATTCATGTTAACATTGTATAAAAGTACTCACACATTTTTATTGAGAGTATGTATTTTTCTATCTGCTGAAGCCATAGTTGGATTAAACTGGGCTGGATGCAACTCCTAAGCTGAAATATGTTTGTTACAGACATTTCGCGGCTTCGGGAAAATTGTGCAAAACAGTATTTCATTATCAGTTACACTGAGAATGAACACATTCCCTTTCAGTAAGCTGCAACTGGTTACTGTCAACCAAACGTTCACATATTGAATTGTACCAAACAGTCGCAGCTCAGCTAAATGCTGTCGTGGTTAGCCAAGTAAGGCAATGGAATTTTATACATAGAGCACCTTTCGTACACGAAGCAATTTACAGTATATTAAAACAAAGTAATTAAGAAGTAGTTAGCAAAACAGCAAACTCAATGTTACTGAGTACTGTGGCAATAATGTTATTTCTGATAAATACTAAAATTAATTGTCTGATGTTTATGTTTTTGTGCTTTGAGATTTGTTCTTCCAAACAAACAGTGCTTTTTTTCTTGCACCTAATTTACACTGTCATCACAACACTTACTAACTTTTTGTTAACTATTCATACTTTTAATCCCCTTCTTGAAATTTCTTTTTTTTTTTTTCTCGTATTCACAAATCCTATTTCTAGGATGAGGAGGCGCAACCACACTGGTGCGTTCCAGGGAGCTGAGGGGGGTCAGGGAACTTGATCAGTGATCTATAGTGGTGATGACACACTAGATCATAGTAAATTTGCAATATATTGTGCATCCCTAATACAGAATTTATTTATTTGTAATTTGGGAAATTAATGCGGGTCAATTTTGACGCATATTTTCCATTAGAAGGGAACATGGGTCATATGTTCTGCATCAAAGGGTTAATAGGGACGTAGTTATCAACTGTAAAGTTTTCCTCAGCACTCAGTAAATATTTGATCAGGCTTAATCTTCATAGAAAAGCTGGTGAATATCTTTTTGCCTTTCACTGTTTTCACAGGCCCAAAGCAAACCTCTCCTGTTACATAACTTTGGAAGACTGCTTCTAACTCTACCTGAATGAGTTTGGAACATGTCGTAACCACACGTGACATTTTAAAACAGTAGCTTTAATCATAAGGAACTTTACTTTTTGTAGTTTATCTTTGAAGCAGTCACCATGTAAACTGCAATGTGGATAATTAAAATATGAATATCACTTTATGGCTGAGATTCATTCTGCTTTAAGCCTAACTGCCATTAATGTGTTTATATAGGCTTTCTAGGAACCTATAGAGTCAGATGTGTCGATATAGACTCTGTGAGGACCGGTAGAGCAGGATCCACCAGTCTTTAAGCTCTGAGCTCTATTTCAGACTTACAGTGATGAGTTTTACAGTACCATACTGTTTCATTGAAGTGAACAGTGTCATGAAACAGACATGGTGCCATGAGGAGCACAATTTATTGTAATTGAGTTTGAGGATTGAGAATGGGCAATAACAACAATCGATATACCACAACTGGACAACTGAATGGATGGTGAATGGTCTGACTGATCACCTGATCACCTCGAGTCAGCCTGTAGTTCAAACAATGGCCATAAAACACATGTTTTCATACTGAACCCGTTCTGAGCAATTGAGAAATTTGAACCAGATAGCGCATGGCACTCAGTTGCTGCTTCCTTGATTAACTGATCAATAAACTCATTGTTTCACCTCTGTGATTAATGTCTCTATAGCTTTGTAATTATTGTCTGACATTCATTAAAAGAGAAGAAAATTGAGGCACAGTCTTGCTATTCATGAAAAGGAGGAGCCCCATTACATGCCATTACTGAGAGCAAAAGAACAGCCTCCAGCGGCGAGCTCAGCCAGCTCTCTTAATCTCTGCCTCTTCATGCTTTTCACCTAACAGTCCAAGTCATGTAAATATTGTGGAAACACGCCTGATCCCAGCTCTACGCCTGGGGGCATTGCTCACCTCTTCCACAGAACTACACGGCAGGAATGCACATGCAGAGCGCAGAACGAGGGACAGGGAAGCACTAAATTGTGAAAACTACGACCAAGCAACTGTGTGTGAGAATTCCAAGTCTTTTACATTTAAATATTAGCTGCTAAACTGTTAAGTTATTGCTTTGTAGTGACTTTTTGCACTCACTTAAATTGCAAAGCGTTAGGCTTGCATAACTTTATTCGCACTCTTCAGTTAATGAGTGCAATTTACCAAGACTGTGCTTGTGGCAGAAAGTGTCCGTACAACATACAACATCTGCAATGATTACCATCAACATTGGAAATCCAAAAACTTATTCTGCTTCCTACTTCCAGGTAAAACTATGGTCGCAGCCACATTTAATTCAAGCCAATTCTATTAATTTGTTACCCATTATAATGGCTTACAATTAATTATAGGAACGACGACATTGTTTCCTCAGTGTTAACCATTGGTGACCATGGGGAAGAAAATCACCATTTTAAATGGAGAAACCGTCAAACAGAACCAGACTCAGTAGTGCACAATATCTGTATGGACTTTTTGAGGTTTGGAAATACTGGAAATAACAATAGTGGACTCAGAATGACAAAACCAGGAACTGCAGATCGAGTTCTAAAGCAGAAATACAGACCAAAAGATAGAAAAACAGAGAGAAAAGATAGAGTTTCTGTACACAGTCATCTCCATTAGGGTAGTAGTGGTAATAACAGGTTTTTACTTATTTCAATGACACCGTTACAACAGTAACAGTTACTGTACAATGTCAATTAGACATTGTACTTCAATAGGCAAGAATAGGAGCTCTGTCTTGTCTATCAGTTATGTACAGCTTCAGGAAATATATAAAGGAAGCAAACCAAGAATCAATCAGTTCTTTAAATATTAATCTGCAGAGAAAAATTTTAATTCGAAGGTATAAATAGAAAATTAATTTTGTCAAAATGTCACCTTCTAGAGACTCTGCACAGTGGAGTCACTTTGATTGGCAAGTTATTTTTGACTGCATTTTATTGGTTATTAGAAGCTTGTAGCAGCAGGCACACTATAATGTAGTGAGACAGTGGGCAAGGAATTCCAGTCACTGAGAAGTTTATGTGAAATTGCAGTCACACAAGCAAAACAGCAGCTATCCCAAAACCTCTTTCACTGTATGACAGGAGACGTAACCATTGTGTATCATTTGTGTACGGAGGATGGATTAAGCTTAAGTCAAGAGAATCAGGTGAATATGTGCTGGTGGTCTTCTCAAAAGATGTTTGTATGACGAGGTGAGGAGGGGCTCTGATATCTTCATTTCTCCTGACACATACTGACTCCAAGGCATTTCTACTTTTCAGTGTGTACATTAATAGTTACTGTCTAAACACAAAACTTTTCTGAAATGAAAATACAAACACAATGCTAAAGTCATGTGAACAGGGCCCCTTTTTCAAAAGTATGACTCGGATCTTTTGGTTTGTAAAACTCCTGCTGAACTTTTGGCCTTGAATCTCTTGATCCTCCGTCATGTGTGGCCACAGTTCAAACCTCTCTTTAGTTCTATACCAATAATCTACTCACATTTCAACCCGTAGTTACATCCTCCAATAAATATGTCCAACTAGAAGTGAAACCCTGCAGTCACGTAGACCAGTCATTCCCTGATGCCCACGGGTGGGACCCCAGAGATGAATGGGCAGTCGTGAAGCCCTCTTAATTTTAAGAGGTATCGTATTTTCCTAAAAATCGCTAAGTCAGCATTTAATTCAATTATGTCTCAAAACTACTAAGTTTGAGCATTTCCATCAAAAATGTGTCATTTCTTTTAAAAACATAAAAGGATAATAATATATGAAAGTGAAACATAAATCTGTCAAAAAAAAAGAAAAAAAGAGGGGGTACCAAAAGAGTTACACAGAAAATGGCTTAATGAAGCCAAAGACAAAATTACAGCTGCATGTATCTTTTGTAGAAACTCTGCTGGGATATATCAACAGATATTTTTCTCTATCTTGAAAATGAGAGGACATTTGCATCTGATGGTGGTACTGGAGTAAAGGTCAAGTAAACCAGAGAACGGTGGAAATCACCTCAGCCTGATATGTTGCTTTGTCTTATCAGCAGAACCAAAGATGAACGATGCATCTGCCCCGGGTGAACTGATACTGACTGTTGTCACTCTCATAGTCGCTGACAAACCGAGCTTATGCAAATGTGGTCAGCAGAAACTGGCACCAGCCCATGTTACCTATTATAATCTCATTCTGCTCGGTGACCAGACATTCTTGTCGAGTGAGTCATAACATGAAGCCGACAACAGCTCGCCGACTGACCAATACAGACTGAGCCAACAAACCAAGACCCACTTCACCAACGAATCCACAGCAACAAGGACACAAACTCAATCGTTACCACCAACTCTTCAAAACAGGATACAGAGTAAGACAATTCCAGAATGGCTGTGTTGGATCAGAGTGGTAGATTTTATTTCAAGAAAAAGATTTGACTCTCTGGAACAAGAGATCTGGATCATGATAAAAAACCAAAACTGAAGTACGACCGTAAGACAAGGTTGCTCGAAAGCCCCGTTTACACAACAAGGTTTAAAAGAAGACTTTTTGGGTGTCCATTAATGTGACAATGGTGCTCAGAGCCAGTGAAAACAACCTGATGAGAGCA
Organism: Parablennius parvicornis; assembly: GCA_900302745.1. Lineage (NCBI taxonomy): Eukaryota > Metazoa > Chordata > Actinopteri > Blenniiformes > Blenniidae > Parablennius > Parablennius parvicornis. Next base: position 18,770 of record OMNM01031292.1, read on the forward strand.
GCTCCCAGCATGTAACTTTTGGAAAATGCTTCGACTTGGTCCCCCATGGAAACTGAGAAAACATGACTTTTTTGAAATGCTGCTATTGTGCATGCGCACCATTGCCGTGGTAAATAGTTATTCTCCTTCTGAAACAGCCATAGTTTTCAAAACTTTGCTATGTAAATGCAAAACTTTCCCAAAAAAAACCACAAAAACGATGTGTTTTGATTTGAAATGTTGTTTAAACGGGGTGTATGAGACAGAGTTACTCTGAGACTGTGTATGGAACATTAGAAAATGTATCTTTACTAAACTTTTAGCACCACAAATGGGCAAATAATCAAGGTCTGCATTAAACAGACAAGATAGACAGATTCAGAGTCGCCATGCCTTTTAATTGCAGGAGGCGGCCACAGTACCACAAAAACAGACATGGGGAAAAAAATGCAAAAAACAGACGAAACGGATTGCCACCACCAACTCTACATAAAAAATTAACACCTGTAAACTACTGAAATCAAGCGTGTATATTTATACAATACAACTAACAACAGTCTGAAAATAGCATCACTCTGTAAAAGTGGCTGTGTTGATATATGAGCTCTATGTTGATGACTGTGGCTGCCAGTTGTGTTAAAATAGTCTGAAGTGTTTTTAATACTCACATAGATGAGAGGCAAAATAGTAGGAACCTGCAACCTGCAACTCTCGAGCCACAAGCTTTCAGAAGGTTCAGATGGACTTCTATCTCTAACAACCAATAATACTAAAATACAAAAAAAATATCTAAAAACAAAAAGCTCACATTTCTATGATGGCTACAATCACTTAAAGATCATCAATCATAACAAGCCGAGAAAAGAAAACAAGCAAAACGACAGCAATTTCAAGAAACTTCAAGAAAAGAAGTAAAAAAAAAAAAACACTCAAGAACCTCTAAGAATCAAAATAGCTAAATCAACAATGCAAACATTTATTTAGATAAATGGTAAAAGCACTAAAGAGAACTATGTGATAAAATATCTATTGTTCTATAGTGTAGTTATGAAACCTCAAAAATATAACATGAGTTAATTTTTGTATAACAATAAATTTAAAACTTTATGAGCTGTTACCCTCATTTTAAAGGTTAAACATGTTTTTTTGATTCCAGATTAATTTTTATTTAATGAAAAGCAGGAAAAAAATTCAGTGTTCCTCCTAAAGGCTGCAGACATTTAATATTAAAACTCTGAGTTATTAACATACACACATATAACCTGGTTACTAAACATGGATATTTATCACACTTCTAACAGTGTCAACAATAACTGGGCACTCGTATTTATACTCATCAGACAAGACAAGAGTGAGCTGAAGAGGAGAAGAGGAGTTTTTCACGTGAATCCAGATCATTTAAACCAGGGGTGTCAACCAGAAGCATGTAGGCAAAAACCAGAGGCTGCAATCTGGCCAAACCACCAAGCAAATCGTAAAAATGTCAACAAAATACAACAAATTTCTGGTCTCAAAGTCATGCTGTCAATGTGAGTTTGTAAAAACAGCTCCTATAAACCAGCTATAGGAGAAGCTTTCTTTTAACATTTCACTGTATTTTGCATCAGAAGGTTTCATTAAAATTGGCAAAAGGAAAAAAAGAAAAAAATTGCCTTCATGTTGAAATTATAATCACTTCTCACAGGAACTGTTTAAAATATAGACATTTCTGATCATGTATACGCTAAAAAATTTTTACTTTAAGTTCAAATTTAAAAGTTACTAAGGCAGTATTGTACCTGTCTGGCTCACACAAAATGAAACTGGGCTGTTTGTGGCCCCTGAACTGAAATGTGTTTGACACCACTTCTTTAAAGCAACTCTGGTGTTCATGCAAAACAAGACATAACAGAGGAGGATCAACACATCACACGAGAAGTTGCGCAAGTCAACTGAAGCTGCCATTGTCACAATGGCAAAGGACACTGATCTAATCATTAAACCTGAGCTGGAATTTAACAGTGGCTCCTCCTCAATCAAGGTGATTTGCCAAATTTAAGCGTCACACTCTTTCAATGCAGATAGGAAGTGCAGTGTCTCATAGGTGAAGTGGACTTCTTGTCCTACCTTAGCGTGCTACATGTGATCCTGAGACGTCTGCAACCAATCCAGCTGCTCCCATGAGAGCCGAGTATCGTCTCTCTGAGCCCACCTGTCGCTTCCTCCTCAGCACAGTGTCAGGAAGGGAGAAAAATAACTGAGTCACCCTGAAGCTCTGTGTTAACCCTTCCTCCACTCTGCTGTTTACAAGGTGCTTTCGAGCCTCCGTGAGTGAGTGTGAGTGTGATCATACAAAATGTGTACGTTCTTACGTCTTTGTGTGAGTGTCTGTGTGCTGGTATGTAGCTGAGGCTGGTTTGGGTGTGTATAAATAGCTCACTGGGGAGGGACAGAAGCTTGCAGAGCAGCTGACTCAACACATTCTAGTTTGGGTGAGTGCTCATCACACACACACACACAGCGAGAGCAGCGTGGCTGCAGCTCTTCAAAACCCCAACCTGTGCACACTGCAGACTGGAGAGTCACTCTTGCACCAAACTTCTGCAGTAGATGGCTAAAATAAAATGCAAACAAACTGCAGGGGGAAAGTAATGCAACTTGCAGCTGCACACTTTTCCTTGCTGCAGACCATAATGGAGAAAAAAAGGAGAAAAGTTTGAATTCTCTTCATGTTAACGCTGACATTTTTAACATCAGAAAATGTGCACAAAACTCTGTGACAATCGTCATGTTATATAACTTCAACAATCATGATGTGAGCTATGCTATGGATGCATTTTGAAGCCAGGACACCAGGATGCAATTTGCAGCACGGAGTGTGTACACACTTTTTAACAGCGTGTTGTACCCTGGTCCAGACTAAAAAGAGCTATAGGTTTAAAAATAAATTCCAGTAAAAGGACATTAAAGTCTTTATAACTCTATTGGCCAAACAACTGATGTTGATGGAGATGACGTCGCTCTCCATCTCAGATGTTTTTGCCACTTTCAACCAAATGAAATTCACCTGGAGGCACAAAACCTGCTGAACCACAGTAAGTTCAAAATGTTTTGCCACATTAAACAAAAACGGTATTCAAGGGCCTTAAAGTTCCATGAAAGAGGCTGAATGTCTGAAATAACCCTGAAAAATATTTCACAACTTCCACAATCAAATATTCAGAGTATTAAGAAAAATATCATGAGCATGACTATAAAAACCATGGATTTTCTTTGGGGCCTGAGTTGAGACGAGATAAAGTCAATGAATTAAATGTATGGTGGAGTGGTGCTGAGAATTCCAGTGAAAATATCCCTGGATCATTGTTGAGTTTGCATGTTCTCCCTTTGCATGGCTAGACTTTCTCCTGATGCTCCAGTTTTCTTCAAACAATCCAAATGCACTTTTGTTTTACACGGTATCTGAAAAGTCAGCTCTAAATAATATTTGAATAAACTACTTTATTGATTCTCAAATTGTTGTACAAAAGAGCTCCCTCTGGTGGTATGAAGAAAGTCAAGTATTTTTTATAAAAAAAAAATCAAATGCTGTATTTTCTAATATGTCCAAATTTTTTTGGGAACCGACATGTTTTACCCCAGTCAGGGTAGATTCACCATGTTGCTTCCCTGAAGCCCTTTTCAAACCAGTCCAACTGGTCACTCAGTAATTAGACACTCAGACCAGAGACACCCGCACTAACTCAAGTAATCACACTTCATTAATCCCCTTGGGGAAACTCTTTTTTCCCCCACATTGACCAATACTATTTCTAGAGCACTGATGGGGGTCAATTGTTTTTCTTAGTGGTGACCCATCACCTGTGGGATTCGAACCTATATCCTTGTCATAAAAATAGCAACATGGACTCATTTATCTGTTTACGTACTAATAAATGACCTTAAAAGTCTTTATTGATGTTGAAGTAATCTGTGTGGATTAAAAGATAAAAACAAACCACTGATTTAAGAAGAAACCTTTAAAACATCAAGAGAAAAACTGTAAGCAGCTGATTTGTCATTCCACAAAGATTTGTCACACAATCTAGAAAGACTTTTTCACTTCAATGGTGCTTGGCTCTGACCTATGCATTAGTGCTGAGTCATTGGGCGGCTGTGTACAACACAAACAACGAGCAGCTGCTCCTGGGCCCACGGGGATTTTCCAAGAATCTGTGACATCTCAAGATGAAAATTCAACTACAGAGCTTTCCCACCCAGGAAGACGGAGCCAGAGGAGATGGTTATATATCTACTGGCTGAAACCAATTTAATTGATAACTTCTTCCACCAAACCAGAGATATAATCCCTCCACAACCTCCAACCTCCTCCTTAATTTATGACAATTTGTTCACTCTCAGGACAGAAAGCTGTAATAGACCAATATTGAAGAATGGGTCATTGGGCCTACAAAATATCACAAAGTTATCACAATACCAATATGCACACATGACAACATTCAAGATAATTTGCTGAACTTCCCTTGAAAGATTCGGATACTTTTCAGTTAAATCCAGCAGTGTTTCAAACACGTCACCTTCACAGGTCTCACACTGCAGAGCTGTGAAACAACACATCCAGGACAGGATCAACAATCCAGATGATATAAACAAAGAGCAAGTTAATGACATTTTGGATGATTTTAAACCACTTTTCAGGTCAATTTACAAATATTAGAAAAATTATTAAGATCGCTCACTGAACAAACCAAGCTTTTCCTTTATATTTGACCACAAGATGATTTAAATAGGCCTTGAGGTTGCAAAGATAATAGCTTTTCAATTTGTGTGGGATATGCAATTGTCAAGTCTAATATATGCTCAGTTACAAAGGATTAAAGTTCAAAAACAGATACTAAATGAAGTGGAGAAAAAAAATCAAGTTCTGGTTCTATATCTAATAATCATAAACTGTCTCATAGGGCTGTAACATCATTAGCTGGGTGCATTATCACAAGCAGCTTGAACAACAACTAACTGAATTAAAGTTGCATGTAGCGTTGGTTGAGATCTCGGGCTCTGCCCTCTGGCCCGTCGGGGTCGGCTCAATCATGGCCTGTGGTATATTTGCATATTAATAAATAAAAAAAAATTATTGATGATTTTAACAAAATGGAGTTATACTTAGAAAAAGGTGGGCTTTTACTTCAAAAGACAACAAATCTGTAATCTAGCAAGTCTGTAAATATAAATTTGTAAAGTTTTGGGTGTAGTTACCCTAACTTTTTAAGTTATATTTCAACTTGACCGAGTAGAAAAAAAGTTAATAATTTTGTGCAATAGTAATGCTAGGTCTTTGTTTATATTGTAAACACATTTCCTCCTCACACTCACTTACACACACTCCTCCTGTGTGTGTGTGTGTGTGCGTGCGGTGTGTGTGTGTGTGTGTGTGTGTGTGTGTGTGTGCGTGTGTGTGTGAGTGCATGCACCCATGTATGTTCCTTAAATAGTTACAAAAAATTAAATATACTTAGCCCAAAAAAACAAAAATATGAAATCCAGCTCACCCTTAGCCAAGTGAGCTTCAAAACATTAGCATTTTAGCTACTTCACAAACCGCTGTGCATCTAGTGTGCATGCGTGTGTATGCAGCAAGTGTGTGAGTGAGTCAGTGTGCATTTAGTGTGTGTCTGTGTGTGTGTTGTTTTTCAGTGACAGTGTGTGTTGGTGTGCATATGATGGTGTGCAGTGTTTGTCTGTTTGTGTGCATGTGATGGTGTTCACTTAGTGTGTGTGTGTGCGCGTGCAGTGTGTGTTGGTGTGCATTTATTGTGTGTGTGTCAGTGTGCATCAATTGTGCGTGTGTTTGTTGGTGTGCACTTAGTGTGTGTTCGTGTGTGTTTCTCGATTTGTTGTTAGGGTGTGTGTGTCGGTGTCAGTGTGCAGTGTGTGTTGTGTAGATATACCGTGTGTGTGTGTGTGTGTTCGTTCATGTTGTGTCCCTGCAAGGTTTTGACAAAAAGGACTTTGATTTAGAAAAATGTAGGGGGGATTTTACTTCAAAACCCAAATAAGCTGTAATGTAGATAATTGTTTTTTTGATTGTGTTTGGTGAGCTTTTGAGCAAGTTTAGGGGGTCAAATTGGAGTTTGAGGGACCTCAAACCTGTGAGTGACCATGAGGTAGCCACAAGGCCACAGGGCCAGGAATAATGGGACTCAATTTTTCATAGCTATAAAGACACTGTACATTTTTTCACCTCCTTTTTGCAATGTAACTACTGTAGTTTGCTTCTACCACTTAACTATTTTTGTTTATAAACAATTACATTTGGAAACTGCTTCTTCAGAGCTTTGTCATAACACATTTACTACTTAGTCACAGCAGCCAGGCAGCACTCACAACACTTTCAGAGTGGTGCAGTGGTAGTGTTCATGCTTCACATTGACAAAGTGCTGGTTCAAACCCAGCTCAGGCATTTCTGTGTGCACATTTTCACAATGATTCATTATTTGTTTCTTATTTTCTCTTCTTAGCATTTTTAAATAATACCAACCCAAAATGACTTTCAAAAGTGCAAAAACAAAAGTTATAAGAACAGAAGAAGAAGTTGTCCTCCTCACTGGACCGTGTTTGATTTGGATGAAACACCAAGTGCGTTCTTGGTCTCGTGGTTAGGACTCATCCCTGTCATCAAAGAGGTTTGGGTTTGATCCCAGATGGTGTCACACTTCTTTTTTTTTTTTTTTAAATTTAAATCGTGTTTGAACGTTCATATGATGATGAACTTTCTTTATAACGGCATGACTTCCCACACTTGAAAAAGGAGCCACTTGACCAAACTCAGGATTTCACTTGTTCTTAATTTATTCATTCCAGTGACAAGAAAAGTTCAAAACCTTTCAACATAAAACAATGCAAATAAGTTCAAGATTTCCCATCAAACAAGGCAGTGGAGATGGTCCTTCAGGGCTGAGCGCCACCGGGTGTCATCAGAAAAGGACTGCATGCAAAATATGTTCAATATTCTTTAAGATTATCAACATTTTCTTGTCTTTCAATAAAACGTCTTCTTAATTGACAGGCAGTGTTGTGCTAGTTACTAAAAAATAGTAACTAGTTAGTTACTAGTTACTTCATTACAAAAGTAACTCAGTTACTTTGTTAATTACTTACATCAAAAAGTAATATGTTACTGTTAATAATAACTTTTTAGTTACGCTTTTGAAGGACATTCTTCAATGCTCCCATTAAACCTTCATTTCAGTGTTTTATGGAAAATAATACACTATTGATCAATTTGACAGTTGTTACTCATTTCCATTCACATCACTAACCTCTGCTAAAAAAAGTAATTCTCAAACAAACTTACTGAAGGCAGTGTAAATCAAAAATATAAAGAATTTCTTAAACAAATAACACAAAACAAGCTGAATATATCATTCAGACTCAAAGAACAGCAATTAAAGTGGCTTCAGAATCATAAAAGCTGTTGTGTTTAGCGCTTAACAAAGTTACTGCACAGGTTAAGTGTGAAAACTATCAATACGGTCTTTACGCTCAACTAAATTAAAATAATGAGTGTGTTTCCATTTATGCATCTGTGATGCATCTGAGTAAAATTTATTTATAACAAATGTGATGATGATGATGCAAAAGGGGGTGGTAACGTTAAGGGGATTAAGTTTTTGTTTTGTATTTGCTGTGTTAACTTTATTGTTGTTTTTGTTGACACATAGAATGTGTCAAAAGGGGGATTGTTGAATAATTTTAAGCTAAATCTTCCTATGTAGTGTGCTATTTCAGTCATCATATTAGAAAAAAAATTTAAATTATAAATGCTTGTCACAAATGATAGTAAGGCTAAAAATTGTAAAATTTGTAAAAAATTAGAAAATGATGAATTCTTCTCACAAATGATGTTAAGGGATAGAGTAAGACCAAAAATGGTCACATTTGTAAACATTTTTTAAAAATGATGAATTCTTGTCACCAAACCAAAATTGGTGAAATTTGTCAAACATTACAAAAATGATGAATTCTTATCACAAATGATGGTAAGGCATGGCAAGCCTACAGTAACACTAAAAATGGTGACATGTGGTGAAATTTGTAAAAAATTAAAAATAATAGAATCTTGTCACAAATGATGGTAAGACTATGGTAAAACCAATTAACAGTGAAATTAAAAAAAAATTTAATTATAAAATCTTTTCACAAATGATGGTAAAAAGTTATTTTTAAGTAATATAAACTTTTAATAAATTCAATCCCAGTAACCGCCTGGGAGTGAACCCAAACTCCACCCATGACAGGTATGAGCACTGACCACTAGACTAACAGTGCACGTATGCCAAAGTCAGTCCCAACAATAAACTCGTAAGCATGTCACTGATATATGACAGACTCAAAAAAGTATTGTGTCTAAATGTTTGACCTAGAAAACATCAATTGATGATATATTTTTTTGAGCTTGTCATATATAAATGACATGCTTATAAATTCATCATCGGGTTTATATCCAGACCAATATGCTTCTGGTCTAGTGGTCAGGTATCATACCTGTCATGAATGAGGTTTGAGTTCAATTCCAGGTGGAGTTGTGCTTCTCTTTTTTGTCAAAATTAAAACATGATAAATTCTTGTCAAAAATGATGGGAAGGCTATATTAACACCAAAAAATTTTAAATTTGTAAAAAAAAATAATAATAAGAAGAAGAAGAAGAAGAAGAATTAAAAAATGATAGACAAAAAATTGTGACATTTGTAAAACATGAAACATTTAAAAAATATTTTCACAAATAATTGTAAGGCTAAGACCAAAAAAGGTGAAATTTGTCAAAATTAAAAAATGATAAAATTCTTCTCACAAATGATGATTATACTGTAGTAAAACCAAAAATGGTGAAATTTGTCAAACATTACAAAAAAGACTAATTCTTGTCACAAATGATGGTAAATAATGGTAAGGCTATTGTAACACCAAAAATGGTGACATCTGGTGAAATTTGTAAAAATTTCAAAATTATAGAATGTTGTCACAAATGATGGTAAGACCAATTAATGGTGAAATTTGTAAAAAAAAAAAAAAAAAAAAAAATTAAATTATAAAAATCTTTTCACAAATAATGGTAAGGCTAAGACCAAATAAGGTAAAATCTGTGAAAATTAGAAAATTATGAATTCTTCTCACAAATGATGGTAAGACAAAAATGGTCAAATTTGTAAAAATTTTAAAAATGATGAATTCTTGTCACAAATGATGGCTACGCTGTAGTAAAACCAAAAATGGTGAAATTTGTCAAACATTACAAAAATGATGAATTCTTGTCACAAATGATGGTAAATAATGGTAAGGCTATTGTAACACCAAAAATGGTGACATCTGGTGAAATTTGTAAAAATTTCAAAATGATAGAATCTTGTCACAAATGATGGTAAGACTATGGTAAAACCAATTAACAGTGAAATTAAAAAAAAATTTAATTATAAAATCTTTTCACAAA
>OMNM01031294.1:7291-21632 GCA_900302745.1 Parablennius parvicornis
GGAGGTGGAGATTAAAGGGGGTGACGGGGTTACACACATACAAACACACACGCAGAGATCACAGAACAGTGATTAGACATAGCTTGCCAACAATGCTGGTGCCCACACACACACACAAGCGATGGCCTCTGCTGCCTGCACACACAGCGCTGTGCACCCGCAGCTTATAGTCTAGTGTGGCTTATATATGTTTTTGTTTTTTTTTTGTCTTTTTAAATTTTGCAAGTGCGGCTTATTTTCAGGTGCGCACTATAGTGTGGTAATTACGGTAGTCCAAACTGGGTTCTGCTAGTCTGGTGGTTTGAACCCTTGTCTGGTTCCGTGGGGCCACATTGTGCTCACATGTGGCTCTTTGTGCCTCCTTGCGAAGCTGACCTGTTAAGGTTAATGTTGGCTCGACTTGGAATGATAGGGTGCACCAGTGATCTGAGTTTTGTGAGAGGTTTGAATTTCGAACCCCTGCAGAGTCAGTTGTTTGACCATTGAGTGGCTGGATGCGTGCATCTGATGTGACACTGCATTCACTGCTGAGTATCTATTGGTTCCCAACCTGGGGGATGCGGCCCCTCCCGGGTCGCTGTTTCCCCCCTGCTGTTTTATAGCCTTTTCCACTGTTCCTGTGTCTCCCTCTCTGGGGAAGAGGAGCTGCATGAAGCTGTTAAATGGAATTTTGGGCCCCAACACATGCATCACTGTTTTATAATGCACCCTACTCCACGCAAAACTCTGTGAAAAAGTGTTGGTGTTGGAAAAATTGCTATTTGTGCTGCATTGCTAAAGAATTTCCCCAAGGATTAATAAAGTAATTCAGAGGTTTTAAAGATATAACAAGTTTATTATGAGATGATGTCACGCAGACCCCCACCTTGTCCAAATTGAACAGAAATAATTTTTACGGCTTATATTTCTGATCTTATACTATCCTCAAGTTGCCTTTTAGGAGGAGACAAGCAAACATTTGGACATTTCATAAGTAAACTCCTCTATAGAGAGGACCCCTCTATAGAGAGGAATTTATTACAGCCTCATATAAAATCAACAATATTGATAACTAGAAAATTCCAGAGAAAATGTTTTTGTGCCTGCCTCCTGCTGCCGACGGGTACCATCACTACTATATGTATTATACATCACAGCACACGTTAGCATGCTCATGTAGTGTTAGGAAGTTAGCGTGTGAACTTGCGAACATAACACACGTAACCCTAACTCTAGGTCTGGGGTAAAAAGTGGGCGGGACCCAGCTAATTAGCTAGTGATCTGTAACCCAGGCCCCCCCTTTAGGTCATCTCCCGAATATCAGCTCAATAGAAGAAACTTTGTTAGCATGCTAACTAGCATGTACCTGTTAAGTTAAGTATCTGAAAAGCATTAGCATTAAAAGGCATGCTACCTCGCAATACTAATTGCTCCTCTCCTCCCCACTCATCTCCCTCCTGATCCTCGTGTCTGTGCAACATGTGTGACTGTGAGCACTTCATGTTTTCATTACTATGAGCATGGCATCACATGTTTCATTACCAGACATGTTGCAAGACATATTAAGAAGCCTGGTAATACGTTGATTTCTTATATTTATAAAGAGGACACTGTGAGAAGGATCTTTCTTGAGGTCTTTATTGTGCAGGCCTGGGAGTCCATCACATGCAACACAGAAATCTCTCAACTAACTTCTTTGTGCTTGTTCCTTATATATCTGTCCAGGTCCCATGAGACCCCTCGTCCTGCATGTCCTACACGTATGCCACACATCTGAACTAAATTACTTCCTAATGTCTCTATCATTTGTTCTGTCCGTCTCTCTGGTACCATATGTCTACTCGATTGATGGCCAGACATTCTTACACCTGGTAACACACACACACACACACACATGCAGGACACGAGCACCTGTGTCTGATTAGCAGAGATAGCCGTCTGAAGCAGCATCACACTGTGTTGCGCTCCTCCTGGACTACTGATTAGTGTTAGAGAACCGTGAGACCCCGTTGAAAATGGATCTCAAAAATACATTGGTGTCTGTGGGGGGAAGTTCTGCACTAGCTGCTTATTTTTATAGAACCGTTTAAGTGACAGACAAAACTGGCCCCTTATTAGATGTATAACGTGATAATGTGATGATAAAGAGGAAGAAATGTGACCATAGTGACGAGAGAGGTGTTTTCTTTTTTTTTTTTTTCAATACCTTCTCATACTAGTTTCCACGTACTTATCCATGGAGTGGCCGATTTAGTGTTTCTAGGTGGCGCTAGAGAGCTTATTTTGGCACCCTGGGGGTTCATTTTGATGGTTTCTTAAATTTTTCACCAGTCATGATGAGTGTCCCAAATTTGGTGAGTTTTTGAGCATGTTTAAGGGGTCAAATTTGTATCCAATGATGCGACGGAATAATAATAAGAAAGAAACATAATTACAATAGGGTCCTGGCCTCCCTAATAATATTAAAGCAAACAGACGTCTGCTATCAGAATAGCATTGGATCGGAAGTGAAAAAATGTGGATCAGAATTGAGCAATCATGTGCCTTTTTTTTGTAATATGTGATAGCGTAATACGTTGGCAGTGGGTTAGCGTGTGTATTCATCGTCCAGTCTGCACATAGCAAACGTCATGCCGTGTCTTAGTTTATATCCTACAGTGTGGTAGGCTGTGACTTTATGAGATTGTTAAAATTTCACAATGTGTGGAAGGCTTTCGTGGTCCCTGTAACTCTCTGCACTCTGACTTTCATCAGTGTTTAACAGCCGTTTTTTTGTCCACAGTTTTACCACCCCGGAGAGCTCGGGTCCTGTGTCCCGCCGTGCAGATCCAAGCGACTGGAGCCGCCAGGTGGAGGACGATGAGATGAGGAGAGACGTTCACAAAGACATGCAGCGGTAAATCTCCTTGTTTCTGCATCATATGTAGAGCCACCAGAAAGCATGGGAATGTACTTTTAATATTCTGCCGGTATAATCTGCCGAAGCAGAGTATGACACACCTCCAGCGCCATAAATATAATTAGTGTCAGAATTGTTCAGTAAGTCACTGTTTTCTTTGTTTTTGGCCTGTTGGCTGTGTTCAGTTACAAGCGGAGGATACTGGGAGCAGATTTCAGCCAGAGAGAGAGAAAGACCTCTTCTGGCTCCTCGGAAAGGTATTGCTCCTTTTTAGTTTTTTTTTTTATTGTTTCTTTTTATCGTTAACAATGAGACGTTTCATGGTGCATACAAACTAAGTGTTCATCAAGTTTAAGTGAAATAACATTCGGGAGCTAGAGTCAATTCAAATCTCAGGGGCTTCACATGTTTTTATCTTTTAAATCAAATATATTTGGACATTTTACTTTGATATACAACAACACCACCCTGTTTCCAGATTAAACTTAGTTTAAAATTTAGTTTAAAATTAGTTCAGTTTCTTTGCTTTGGTCAACAGTGAATATAACCAGTACCCTGAAGGTATTATGGGACATCACGTGTCAGCAGCAGGGACAGTAATGTGAAAAAAATCATACAACCTTCAAAAGCCTGTACAAGCATGTACAAGCATGTTCGCCCAGAATGTTCTGGTTGCTTTTTTTGTTTTTTTAATAACATATTTGGATATATGGATATTTAATATCAATTTTAACAATAGTGGAAATTTTTTAAGAATATAAATAAATAAATAAAGCTTTAGAAACCCTTTTTAGAACTTTCTAGAAAATGTAGAAAATATAAAAAGGGAAGATTGTAGCAGCTCATTAGTCTGCTATGGGGTTTTAAAAAGCTCTCGGAACAATTTGAAATCATTCCACTCTCTGGAAAATAGTCCCCAAGTGGAGGACAGTCAAAAAACGGCAAACATACCCAGGTTTGGCTGTACAAGCATGTTCGCCCAGAATGCAAGATGCTAAAAGAAGTCTCAAAAACACTAAAATGTCATGTGTTTTATTGGAGGGTAGGTTGTCTTAACTTCTTCCCCAGTAAGAATCAGCATTTGTTGAGTAAAACTAGGTACATTTTTATTATTTACCTGAAATTAAATCACTTTCTTTTCCAGCGATGACATCAATATGTCAGCAATTCTTGCTAAAGAACTGAAGAACATTTAATGTGGTGTCCTAATTTCACATGACTACGTAAGAGAGGACAATTGATTTCTGTGGTTTGGAGATTCTTTCACATTAATGAGAATGACAAAAGTAAGACAGATTGTAAATTATGTTCTGCCAAATATCAACAAGAGGGAAAACACATTTCGTGCCACACCAGCAATTTAAACACCAGAGACATTTGGGTTCATTACTTTAACTGCTCAGTGAGTAACTCCGAGCCGTACTAAATGCTAAAGAGTTTCAGAGCTCACACATCAGCAATGCTGCATGTGAAACATGATTAAAGTAATAATAATAGTAGATTTTATTTGTAAACACACTTAACATTTAAACAATCTCAAAGGGCTACAAAAACAAGTTTAAAAAGTGCGTTTTTGACCTTGTACTTAATTCTGAGTGGGATGGAGCCAGTAAGGGGATTTCAGGATGGGGGTGATGTGTTCATGTTTTCTTATGCTTATCAGCATACTGATGGTGCTGTTCTGGGTGTACTGGTATCTCTGGATGCTCTTGTCAGAAATCCCAATGAGGAGTGCATTATAGTAATCCAGCCTTGAGACAAAGTATGACCGATGCACTCATTAGCAGCAAGCTCGGTCTACAGTACGCATAGCGCATAGTGTGTAGATAAGACGCTACACACCGCGCTATGCGTACCTTAGACTGTAAAGCTGTGGGAGGTGACGTAGCATAGATGTAGAGGCTGTTGAAGGTGGTTCACAGCGACTTATAGCTTTAGCGTATCGTTTGCATATGGAGTATGAATTAGGCTTTAAGATGTTTGAAAAGTATTCATATCAGTACTCTATATCTGCAAGTAGCTAAAGGTTAGCACTTCTCTTCAAAAAAGTGGTATAAGGGCCTCCCAAATATTTTCAAAATGATGCATGTTGTCTGCAGCTGAGTGAGATTAGTTTCCTCTCATGCGTATCTGTGCTGTCCAGTTATCATGCAGGAGGAAGCTCCACCGTTGTCCTCTTGAAGTGAATCTCAGGTGGTTTTCATGTCGCATTTGTCTCTGAGTGAGAAGGTCTTCTGTGTTTTACCTTCAGCTGTGACTCCAAAGAAGGAGACAACATGGAGACAGATGAAGCTGTTTTATTACGGCGACAGAAACAGATCAACTATGGCAAGAACACGCTTGCCTATGATCGGTACATCAAAGAGGTTCCAAAGTGAGTGAAAAAAAGGTTTTGTGAGCATGACAAGAAAAAGGGGTGGTTTTCTAAACCCAGTTCCTCTCCTCTGTTCAGACACATGCGGCAGCCTGGCATTCACCCAAAAACCCCAAACAAGTTCAGGAAGTACAGCCGGCGCTCCTGGGACCAGCAGATCAAACTGTGGAAGGTCAAACTCCACGCCTGGGATCCCCCCTCAGAAGAGGGCAAGGACCGGACCCTGTACCACATGTAGGAGCCGAATCTGTCAACGTGAAGCTCTGTCTGTCTCACTAGTCTAATGGTTGATCTGTTCTCTGTCTCTGCAGTCAGGAGCTGGATCTCAATGACGTGATGGACATCGAGCTCGACTTTCCAACCTTGTCAGAGCCTCTGGACACCCCCGTTTGTGCTCCCCCCATACACAGTGTTTTAGTGGAGGTCCGCTCATCTCCATTATCAATCAATCAATCAATTAACTTTTATTTGTAAAGCGCTTAATCATATCAGCAGACATTTCAAAGTGCTTTAACACAAGAGAAGACAGAGAACCCAACTAAACCCCTCCAAAGCAGAGGCAATTTGCCACAGTGGCCATTATGTGGCTGTCTTAGATCACTCTGTGTGAGACCTGTGTGAACTCATGTATGTTTTCTGTTGTTCAGGATGAAGCCTGTGCGGGAACTCCAGTCAAACTTATGAAGATGGAGGCGGACCGGGACCAGCTGTAGACCACTTTCTCTTCTTTACCTAATCAAACCTGTTTTTTCACTGTTGGTGGTTTTTAATCCCTTGGTTTGGACTTTTTTTTCTACAAATATTGTGCTCAGGGAGTCTTGGTCAAGGTAAGACTCGGGTGAGGATGATTGAAAAGATTTGGGAAAATATTGTTGCTGTTGCACTGATCTGTCGGAACAGCTGAGTGGAAAACTAAAGGTTTTTCTTCAGACTCACAGGGACAGCTTTGGTTTTTCTCTGGTTATATTTCTACAGAAGAACATTACAACCACCAAAAATCTCAAATATTTTTATTCTTTTGTCCAACAGTCCAGAGATCTTTTCTAAAGATCAGTCTTTGTGGAGGGACCTGCTTCCATGTGTTGGTTATTGGTTGTTTGTTAATGTAAGATTTTTTTTCTTCCTTTTTGTTTTATAAAGAGTCAAATAAACAAAATTGAATATAATTTGGAAGTTTTAATAACTCGTTTTTGTTATTGTTGAGCTGTGTACAGATCCACTCATCATGATAGTCCTGCATCAGTTCAGAAATGATTACTATCTGTAGCTTTACAAAACTAATTAAAGCCACAAGCACATTGGAATGTGGTGCATCTCAGTGTGATCGAAATATGGGCAAACAAAATGACCCAAAAGTGTAACATTTGTCTGTTGGCAGAGATTCCCCACTGCCCTCCCCTTGGCTTACTCAAGTCAAATTTGCTATGTAATTGACCCCTTGTCAGATTTGGGCCTACAGCTTACTGCTCTGTCAGACCCGACACATCAAAGTTCAGAGTGCTGCCACTGGACACTCCCAAAAAAAGTCACTATTTCAATAGTGAATCACCATTAACATATTAATGGTTCAACACCACATTTAAGTTTAATAACACATATTGTAATTAATAAATGGGTGGATATCGGCATATGGATTTGATCAGGGAGGTCTTTGACCAATCATAGTTTTAGGCTTATTGCAGCATGTAAAACACAGTTACACATCACTTCCTGTTTCATTGTGAATTAACCTATTTTTGGCAGGCTGTCGTGGCCACGTCGTTTTGAGTTCAGAGAAAGACTTTTGATACCATTTTCATCAGGAAGGATGTACAACAGTACAGTATATACAGGCCAAATTTGACTTGTCTTGGATTTATCGTGTAGGAGGAGATCAACATAAGAATTTCAGAGTTAACGCAAAATGGCACTTTTTTGATAATGTCCTCAAAGGTGTGGCAATAATGCTCTTTTAGAATGAAATGGCGTGGTGGCTCATTGACTGACTTTCTTCTCAAGGCTCTGTGGATCAGCGGTGTCAACCCAGATAGACGGTTCCCAGTTAGACGGTAGTGTTTTTTTCCCCCAAGATAGACACTTCACATTTAGATGCCTTATTATAAGTTAATTATTTGTAACCTTTCAGTGAGCTTGGATGAATAGTAATGTATTTTTCATAGTTCCTTTGAAAAAGTAGCTCAACATTGGTTTAAAGTCACAGCCGGGGAAAGAAATAAAAAGCCAGTTCCCGATGTCTGACTAAAGCACTTTCCCAGGATGTTCACTTGTCTTCTGTTGTGTCAAAAATTCTCTTTATTTGATATTGAAGTTTTAAATCGGAATTAACAGTTTTTCTACCACGGGTCTCACTTGAACATCGCTGACCCGGAAGTCTTATCAGACTTTTTCAAAACACACTGTTATATGAATTAATACTTGTACAGGTATATATTTTTTTACCAATTTGAAAACGTAATAAACAAGAGGCTACCCCCGCCCGTGAGGCAGCATGGAAGCAGAGATGGATTTGTGTACTTTCCTGAAAAGCCGAAATATAACTGAAGGCAGCACGGACGCACTGTTATTTTCCCAGCTGTCTGTACACGGGCAAACGCCAGCTGGCCGCGGTGACAGTCGGCACCGCTCCGCACATCCGTGTTTTGGCCGAGAGAGTGGACAAGAGGCTCCCAGTGTAGGTCCTCGCCTCTCGTCCAGTCTTTCAGCCGAAATAAGGAAGTTGCAGACCTGCGCCAGACGCTTCATTTCCGTGACCGTACAAATACACACTGACGTACCTGAAAGTACTTTAAACCAGCTAGCGTTTGATATGGTAGGCCTACATGATACCGCTGTTAGCTAATTTCATGTTCATTAGGTAAAATGCTAGTCAATATACAATGATCTAAACTTTTGCATGCTCACCAGATAGTTTCGTGCACGAGAAAGATATATTTATATTTTTTCTTCCGATGTCCCTTTAGGGGCTCCGTACAATACGTGCAGTACAATTTTTTATTAAGGAAAATAAAATACATTTGTGCTTCAGTGGTAAAACAAATCATGTTAAAAGAAGTTCAGTCAGTTAAATGTATCTTGAATAAAATATTTATACAAGGTTTGAAATTCTGAATAAAAAAAATAGATTTTCTATAAGTTCACATTTATAGAGATAACTACAGAGATGAACAAACTTTAGGAGGAAACTATTGCAAACATTGTTTGATGGTTCCACTCAATAAGAACGGTCAGTGTATGTTTTGGTCATTGGAATTACAGTTAAGAAAACAAAATTAGTCGTTATATGATTTGCATCTTAAAATTCAAAAATGAAAAATTAAATTCAGTGCATTTTTTTCATCAGGCTCTTAAAGGGATAAATATAACTTATAAAAACCTATTGATTTTTATTTTCTGTTTTAAAAACAAAATTAAATCAGAACAGAATTTAAAAAAAACAATTTGAGACTGAGTGGAAGTTGCCATTTTCAAATTAAGAGCGCTTATGAGGACAGCGTCTGTAACTTTCCTAGGACATACAAAATCTGTTGTTTTGAAAAACGAACTGATTCATGTCCATCAACTTTTGTCACACAGTAGCGCCACAATTCCATCTCTTTCGCACAGCACCATCTCATATGAACTATTATTTTTGAAAAACTGCAACTTCCGGTCGCATAATATGAAGAAATGGGCAGTTTTTTTTTGTTTGTGTTCTCTAACGAATGTTTTGTTTTGTTTGAGGAACAGAAAATTTAAATCAACTGGTTTTCAAAATGTTGTTTGCCCCTTCTTGAGCCCGATAAAGAAAAGCAATGCATTTCAATTTTCATTTTTGAATTTTAAAATGAAAATCAAATAACGGCTTATTTTTTTAAAATATCCTTTTCTGAATCCAATGACCAAGCTATACACTGACCCAGAACATCCTCCTTATACGGGACACACAAACACTTATTACGGTGAATCAATTTGTTCTCACACATCAATTATATTCATTGTTTGATAATTGATATTTCCCCTCATATAGTTAGAGCTATTTGTGATGTATGTATGATAGGAGTTTTGCTTTCTGTGTTGAATAAATCATTTTTGGATAATATTGTAAATGTGTATCGTGAAAAGTTCGGTCAGTCTGCTTGCTGGTATAACTCAGTCAGACATTTCTAAAGCAGTTTTAATACATCTGACAGCAGATCTATACCTGTACCACATTCACTTCAGGACCTCTTCTTCATCCAATCAGATCTGTTGTCTGCTTACCAACAATAAAAAAGGACTCTGATTTACATTTCAAACATTTTCACTTATCTCACATCTGCAAATGTTAATAAGTTTTGGACGTGTCCTCAGAAGACATCAGGATTCATACGTGGACAGACACTGTAGCCCGGGTAACTTCCACCGACGAGCATTGTTCTGGATCCTCAGATCCAACCACTGCTGTTGAGATGCTCCCAGAGACACGCTTGGATGGCGGGAGACAGACAGAGATGGGATGAGTGCAGGAACAGGTGGAACACGCTTGGGTCTGAGAGGACAATTTACCTGGGTGCCAGGTAAGGTTCTGCAGGTGTGGATGGAGCCACAGCAGGCAAGTCAGCAGTAAGCTCCGCCCCCTCCACACAGTTCAGGTTGGTGATATTGCTATTCACTGCAGCATCCAGGCTCTCTCTGCTGGCAGCTGAGGGACCTGGGAAGGTTTTTAAAATGAGTCCATGATACACTATCAAAATCTAACAAGAGTTTCACATTAGACCATGGACAACCTTAAATACGAGACACTCTTAATTTTATCAAGAGACGCCAGTGCTCTTTTTAATGTCTTAGATGATGTTAACGTGTGAGGGACTCACAGCAGTGTGTGAGAGGCTCCCAGGCTCTGGAGTGCAGGTAGGACTTAGCCTGTGGCTGCTGAAGCAAACACATCACAGCCGAATCGACCTGCTGGAAGACACTGAAGACAAGCAGAAGACTTCAAGTTCTGCATCAGCAATCACACAAATGGAGATTTGTTTCATACAAACTGCAGCTCACATGTTTCACAGCTTTTTAAATAGATAGATAGATAGATATGTATATATATATATATATGTGTATATATATGTGTGTGTGTATGTGTGTATATATGTGTATGTATGTTGGGATCTCACAAGACCACAGAAAGTGGGTTCATTTCTGATGAAAGATAATCTTCATTTGTCATGATAACATTATGAAATGTGAGGTCTGACTCTCAGGAATGTCCGGGAAGATCTGGGAAATGACAGCTCACAGAACCTCTTGGTTCTTTTCCCTACACAAGCAGGAAAAGCCACCACAGACCGAGCGACCAGCTCCTCAGGTCTGAAAGGCAACAACCAGGACTCTGCAAAGACTCTCCTGAATCACCATCTTCAGCTTCTTCCCAGTCTGCTCACCGCAGCCAGCCAGAGTAACCACGGAGGTGCTAATTGCTACAGAAGCCACCAGCTTCAGACCAGGACAGCAACCAACCTCCTTCTTCAAAGACATGAAGGACGTGGTAACTACAACTGGGCACCTGAGATGATCAGTTAATCCTGATGCTGTGCACAGAACTGTTTAACTTTTATGAAGATTTGTTAATTCTATTACTTGTGATTGAGTTCTATCGATCATGTTATTAGGAGCAGTTACCAACCTTTAAACCAACATTAGCTCTGCTGCACAGACACAGGGTCTCGATGGTAACCTTCGCTTTAATAACTTGTTAACGACCCTACACATATCACATCAAAGTAATGGGCCTGTACCAGAGACACACAGTAAGCAGACGCTAAAGACAAGCTTCATGTTCTATTGTTCTCCCAAAACATAGCGGAGACTGAGGACGGCCTCCTGCCTCTCTGACAACGACCATTCTGGATGTAGTTTATTGTGATCCGCCATTTTGTTTTGTAGTTCCATCCCACATCTCACACATACATTTCCTCCACCCCCCTTCTCTCTCTCTAAGCGCACACACACACACACATACACACACCCACCAAGCTGTATATAGGCAGTTAAAATTTGTGTTTTATTTGTTTTAATTGTAAATAAATATTGGAATCATACTTGCTGTCTTATGAATGTGCACAAAGGTGAATAAAATGTTGACCTCTTCTGTGTCAAGAACTCCAAAATCCTTCAAGCTTTACTGTTAATTCTGGTAATTGTAATTAATTTAACTATTAA
This sequence comes from Parablennius parvicornis, assembly GCA_900302745.1. Classification (NCBI taxonomy): domain Eukaryota; kingdom Metazoa; phylum Chordata; class Actinopteri; order Blenniiformes; family Blenniidae; genus Parablennius; species Parablennius parvicornis. Next base: position 18,718 of record OMNM01031294.1, read on the forward strand.
TTCAAATTCCAAATGAATTGTTTAGTATATCTCATGAGACTGATATAACTGAATTGGCTATAATTTCCTGTTTACACAGCTGGTGCTCCCGAGGTATCTGATACAAATCATATCAAATTTTCAATTAAATAATTAATAGCTAGTTCTGATAATTATTAATCATTATCGATAGCCAAACCGTAAACATAATTGGTGCCACTTGTGTGTGTGTGTGTGTGTCTCAGAGGGTTTTCAGCTTTTCTTCTCAGGATGATTTGGAACACTTGGTGCGTTCACATGACCAAGACAGTCTTAGATTAATAGCTCAGTGTCAAAAGAAATGAAGAATCACCATTCTGATTAGTCAAGTCACAGATTAGGTCTCCACTCAGGATCAGATGATCAGTTCATGATCCAGCAGTGGTGGAAACAGAAAAGTTTTTGAGATTATATTATTATAGTACCATTATATCTATGTTATAAGGTATTTGAGAATAATTTAACCTAATTAATTCTGCGTCTGCTAACTGAAGCTGAAGGGTTCGGTGTCTCTTCATTTATATAAAGCCAACCAATACACCTTATTATTTTTTAAAAACTATTGCAGTTTACTTCAATCTGTTTGTACATAATCCGCTTTTCAGGTTTTTAAATTTGTCCATAGTAATCTGCATTTTATAATTTTAACTGTTGTATGCATGTATAGAAACGTGTTGATTTGAAACGTAATGATGTGACATGTGGTGCAGACACCTTGACCAGGTCATCCTTGTAAAATAAATCTCCATTTCAACGAGTTACTTCCTGGTTAAATAAAGGTTAAACAAATATAATAAAGAAATAAAGAAAATAATTTCCACTTGTTCTCATCTGTAAAAATATTGTGACATATATTGAGACATTACCACAGAGAAAAATGTCTATCTATGAGGTATTTGACCGGCAGAAGTAACAGAATGGAGCCTTGCAGTACTGTCATGCAACTCTTAGGAACAACTGTAACATGATGTGGGTGTAGACTGGGTGGACGTGTTTCTGTGGTACCGGAGGCTGAGCAGGCGCTGGTGGAGGTCAGCTGATAAACCGTATCTGTCAGCCTGGATCATCTCCCTGATACAGTCAAAGTCCTGCTTCAGCTGGAGAGCCCCCTGCACACTGAGCACAGACACAGCAGTGAGTCTGTCCTGAAGGTGCCTGAAGGTCCTCGGGACTCTGAATTATAACATCCTGCTGTGCAGATCTGACAGTAGTCATGAATCCAGACCTGAACTTGATCTTCTGTTTGAGGATGTGCTCCATCCAGGCCTCCATGAAGGCCGTCATTGTGATACTGAGTGCTTGAACCCGGACGTCATCAGGTAGTGGGGCCACGCCTTCCAACACCTGTCCAATCACAGTCTGAGCTGCCAAAGAGGCGTATTCACTGGGACTGTTGGGAAAACCTGCCGAGGGACATGATGCTTTACTGGAGACAGAATGAGCTCCAGGTAGGTTTACAGAGAACTTAGAATCATTTTAACTTAGTTTGATGGCTCTATGTCCTATATCTGCTTCAGTGGGAAAACAACTCCAATATAGAAACATTAAACTCAAGTCGTATTTGGGCTCAGTAGATGTGACAATAATGAGACTTGATGACTGTAAATTAAATTTATTTGTGTGACTTTCTTTCAAAGACATTTATATTGTATTAGCCCTAAGTGATGAAGTGACTGAGTTCTCAGTCCAATAAAGGGTCAGAAAACAACAGTTGAAGTCTCAGGTCCAAAACACATTCAAATGATCAGGAACATTTTTTTAAACCAAGTAAAATAATTGCAAGAATAAACACTCTGGTTTGGCTGTATGGTGATGTAGTGGTTATCCCTCACAGCCTTGTGTGTGGTTTGCATGTTCTACCCTTGTGTGGGTGGGTCTCCTTCAGGTTTCCTCCCACAGCCAAAAGTGTGCATGTGAGTTTAATCTGGGACCTTAAATTGTCCCCAGGTGTGAATGAATGGATGGATGGACCGATATTTAAATGTTGATCTTCTGATGTCTAAGGTCCGAACTTTGGCCTTCACAGCGCCCATGGAGGTGGTCATCAGGGCCTCAAGATGGGTGGTGGGGGTTGAGCAAACAAAGAACGGGATCCGCCTTCCAGCCAAGGATGGATGACATGACTACTCTGAACATTACTGCAGCATGCACCAGACATCTATTTGCAAAACTACAGGAGAACATCAAGTGGGCCCAGATGATAATTATGCTGACCACAAAGCATTTCAATAGTTAAAGGTGAGCTGAAAAGCCTGAACTTCTGCATTAGCGATGACCGAATATCAACTGTGTCTCAGCAACCTGTCAAAAGCCTTGGCAAACATACAAGCCTCAAGGACAAAGACTAAATACAGCAACTAAGGCAAGATATCACCAACAGTCTGGAAATCATTAAGACCCCACTGTCAGGGAAGCTCAAACTATGGTGTCTGCATTATGGATTTTTAACTCGGGAAATATGGCTACTCACAATCTACGAGGTCCCAATAACAACTGTGGGGAAGATGGAGCAAACCATGACTTCTTATATGAAGAAATAGCTTGGGGTCCCACGGTGTCTGATAATCATTGGTCTCTACGGCAGTAGGGTCCAGTGTTGCCCTATCTGGCCACACTGATCTTCTCCCCATCAGTAGCGTGAAGTAGGTGTGAACCAACACAGTTCAGAAACAGACAAAGAAACAGCCTGTTCTCAGTAGAGCGACTTTCAGACTGACTGAAATTCAAGACCAAGGCTGGATTCGGGACAAAACACTTTGATTTAAATGTTTTTGGACAAATTATACCTACAGTATGTGAAATTGAATTGTTGAAAGACTGTATATATAATGGGACCTTTAAGAGACCATATAAATCTGACCAGTAAAAAAAAAAAAAAAAAAAAAAAAAAATTAAAA
>OMNM01031302.1:0-11890 GCA_900302745.1 Parablennius parvicornis
GAAATATCACTCAAATCTGCAAGATGCACTTTTTTTCTGTAACTGCAGAATGAAGAACAAGCTGTGGTATTTTGAATTTGCGACTTCAGAAACCATCTCTGCTTCCTGCAAGAAACTGAGCGAGAGTATAACTATAGAGGTGAGAATGCAGCACTGATTGTGCGAGCACTGCAAGTGTGTACTTCAATGTATGATTTTTTTTTTTTTAAAGACAAAGTAAAAAATTTAAGTGCCCCATAGATACTGTACTAAGACTTCACTTTGCTTTATTTTCTCCAGTGTTGTGGCACACCACTGGATCTCAGTAGCTTGTCTCTGGAAGGAGTTGCAGTCTTAAACATTCCCAGCATGCACGGAGGCTCCAACCTTTGGGGGGAGACCAAAAAAGTGGACACTAAGGGGTTAACGAGTCAAGAAGAGCCAGAGGTGATCACCAACCCAGATGTCCTCAAAGTGACCTCTCAAGGTATTTTGTCTTTGAAATCAATGCCATTTAAAGACATGTGTTCACTAGTATTCAAATAAGTGTATTGAATATCATATGTCATAGAAAAAAAAATCCTCTTATTTCAATGTTCTGCTTCAGCTGGTATTCAACAAAACAGTTGCATGTATGTTTGTGTGTCAGGACGGCATGTGTGATGCCAGAATGTCAAAGCGTTGTTTCTGTTTAAATGCCATGTGAGTGCTGTCGGGGCGGTAAAGATGTTATCTGGCCCCGCTCTGGCCCAGCAAGAATTTGCGGCCAGCTTAGCACCGGTTTAGACCCTGACAGGCTGGGGCTTTGGTGGTGGGAACACAAAGAACTGGTGCTAAGTCCAGCCCTGACCCTGAACTAGCACCTGGTTCTTTCTGGTGGAAAAACCCTATTTGTTGTGCTCTTGTTTTGTGTGTTTGCAGAAGTTCTCTTAAGTTACAGCGCTTTTCATTTTCCATGTGCCTGTGAAACAGTAGCACCCAAAGGGTAAATACTGGGCGTAAATCCAGCCTGCAAATTAATGGTAGTCCTACTTGTGTCTCCTGAATGTGTAAACAAGGGTCTTTCCAGTTAATTCACATGGTTTACACAACAGTATTATGTAGATGCATCAAGTGCAACTGTTTAAATCACATCTGACTTTTTCAATGCCCACCTGAGGACAGCAGAAACATCTTGTAATCCATCCATCCATCCATCCATCCATCCATCCATCCATCCATCCATCCATCCATCCATCCATCCACATTTCTTGTACTGATGCATGACTGCTTTCTGGTTAATTGCTCATGAAAATCATTTTCGTCTGATAGAAACAATATCTGATTCGGGTTGTCCGTGCACCAATAATTACAGTCTTTCTGTCAGAGTGTTTGTTAGTAAAAACAACCACTGACTGCAGCTGGGAACTCGATTTAAATCCACGACATCACAGTGAGCCACCGCAATCATTTGTCCCCTTATTCCAATGACAACCACTGACAAGTGTTATAAATTTGAGTATGCACTTTACATGTATCTGGTAATATTTACAGTTTATACTTATAATGATTGTGTCACTTCCCACATTTGATGATATGCATCCGTCTTCATGTCAGACTGAAGCTTTTCATATGTCTGCGTCAGATCTCAGTGACCGTCGGTTAGAGGTGGTCGGCCTTGAAGGAGCCATGGAGATGGGACAGATATACACCGGCCTCAAGAGTGCAGTGCGGCTCGCTAAGACGTCTCAGATCACAATCAGGTGGGAATCAGCCTTAGAAACACGTTCAGACTCTAGTTGAGGATACTTGTCAGCCAGTTATTTGCATGTGCATTTACCTGCATTCACACCGAGATTTTTCCATTTAAATGGCACAGAAAGTCAAATGTGATGCATTTTGTTGATTTCCCGCTCCACTTCACTCCCAGGACAAAAAAAGCGTTACCGATGCAGATTGATGGAGAACCATGGATGCAGCCTCCCTGCACGGTAAGTATCTATTTCATTTCATTGTTTCAATATTAAGTTAACTTTTCTTATTTTCAGTTCTACTAATGTAGTGGTTTGGCTTGATCATCATGTAACTTACTGGATATTTTGCATTTTATATTTCCTTTTCAGATTCACATCACACACAAGAATCAAGCCTGTATGTTGATGGCACCTCAGGCCAAATCGTCCGGTTTTTTCAACTACAAATAAAACCAACTGACTAAATGCACCAGTTAAATGTATATAGAGGACTGACACTTTTTCTATAATATCAGTTTGATTGCATATGTTTTAGAATTATTGCATTGTAACAGTCAAAGTTATGTTAACTGTTTCTGCACCTCATAACAGCACATAACAGAAGCATGGCATGTTATGAATTTAAACTTTATTGTAAGTTATGTTTGCATTGTGGCAAAGTTATTTCGACCAAATGTTGATTTTTTTTTTATTAATACCCAACAGTTTTGCTGTCTCAAAGCTTCACAGTCAGTGCAAGTGCTGCTCTGTAGGAATCTAAATTAAGGTCAAAGTCAAGTGAATATCATGCTACAATAACAATATTCAGCTTCATGTGCCTTTCCGATCTGTCCTCTGTGGTTATGACTTAGATAGAAGGCATACAGAGTGCTGTGTAGGCGTGTGCTTTGAGCGTAGACCATGTAGTACTGCTGTCTTATTGCTGTAAAAATGCTCAGAAAACCAGATATGTATTTATGTCAGTTTGAAACCAAAAGTGAAGGAAATAGAGGACTGCATTTATCAAATGAAGGTATTTCACTTTTTTTTCATTTATTTCAAATGATACTTGAAAGTGTTGTGAGGAACAGTAAGAGGATAGTAATTGCCAAAAAGTGTGTGTGTGTGCGTTTGTGTGTGTGTGTGTGTGTGTGTGTGTGAGAGAGAGAGAGAGAGAGAGAGAGAGAGAGAGAGAAGAGAGATAAAATGTGTTCACTTCTGACTTATAATGTGTTTTATGAGTAGTTTTAAAAATCATTGGTTCTGACCAGTTTAGATGTGTTTAGTCTTTATTTAAATATTTTATCAGTCATATCAAATCAATATATACGGATGATGTCAATGTAATATGCCTGAAATAACTTCTCGTGTAAAGATTTTAATAAATTATCTGGCCTCCAGCTTCACATTTTTTTGTACTTCATTTACTGGCATTTGTTGTTGTAGGTATTATTTACACCAACAGGGGGAGACATTCACTTTTCATTCACTTTTTGTTGCAATCCACTGCTTCAAACAATTGTGAGTTCAGTTTCTGGTAAATAATTTCTTTCTTTTACTCAACGGTTTGCTTCATATTTAGTCAGAACATTTTATTTAGAATTAATGTATATGTAAAACTGCCAGTAGCATGTGTGGAAGATTTACACAACACTGATCTAATTAAACATTATATAAGAACAAGGATGTTGGTGGTCACATTCATACAGAAAACAATTTCCTGAAAACAGTTCTAGTATCTTTATAAACTGCTATATTATATTATCTTAATTCAAAAGTCCAGGATCTATAAAGATCTATTAAAAATGCTGAAACCAGTCTTAAAACTGTTTATGTGCTCAATAAAGGTCAAACATCGGACTAACCTCAACAGTTTGAATTGCAAACATGTTATGTCATTAAAATTAATTGAGCAAACATTGGAGAGGTTGCATAACCTGGAATAAATAGTATAAATCGAAATTTATGAAGAAGAGTCATTGTTAAGTCGGAAACATAATTTCAATGTCATTTTCAAGGTGCAGCGTAGTTTTACTACCTTAGTCTGAAAATATTTATTTAACGATAGCAACAATTCAAACAGATTCTACTAATGAAATTTTACTTTCTGTTCTCTAAAGTAGAATTACAAAAAATCAGAGGTTCACGTGAAAGCACCACGGAGGAGACACATCAGCGTCGCTATTGGCTGTTGTCGCTTTCAATCACGGTTCAGGCCCCGCCCCGGCCGGTTCTGAGGAAACTGTAGTCGTCGCTCCACGTTGGAGCCCAAAAATCCGCCAGCATCTTTGTCGGGCGGGTTTTTTTCCTCCCTCCGCTGCCGCAGGACAACAACTCTTCTTCTTAGACACCATGACGTTCAGGAGGCTGAAGAAGGTGAACTCCAGCGGGCCGGTGGACGCAGGACCCGCAACCCAAGACCACGACATTTATTTCCCTTCGTCTAAGTCGGACAGCTGCCGGACGGCGGAGCTCAACTCCAGGTCCTCCGAGGTCTACAACTACAAGACTCTGGCTTACTCCGGAGGGACGCTGCCCAGGAACTTCAAGAAGGTGAGGGGTGTCTCCCTACTCCTGCTGCAGAGTTCTAAAACCTTCTGCAAGACCAGAGAGAAAAGTTTATTTATGTTGACATAACTCATCATTCATTGGCTGGTTGATGTTTCCTTTAAAGGTTTATCAGAGGGTTCATTTCATGATATTTTAATCACATCTATGTTATTTATTATTATTTTAAAGTCATTTAAATGTCTCCAGGTACAACAGCCACAACGGCTGTTGTACCTGGAGAGCCTTATTGGTCACCAGAGGACATCTGACTGGGGGTCAACAGAAGCCCATCCAGGGCCAAGTGTGGACCACCCAGACACTGTCTGATTTATGATCAGTCCACTTCATCACTGGGTTTGAAAGAGAATTACGAGCCTCAACCCACCTTTTCTATGACTTTTCCCACTTTCCTGACTCGGATGTTACAAACCTGACTATCTGTAATCCTAAGTTTCCAGGAATGACAGCCGCTGAAGTCAGAGTTGCATAATGTGAGTTAAAGGTTTGCTTGGCTGGTTAAATCAATCAGCACATATTTCCCCCTCAAATATTCCCTCTGATTGAATTCTCTAACGTGATTTTCTTCTTGGAGAAGTTAGAGAGTTTCAAGCTGACATGTGTAACTGTAACTGGAGGCACAGTGGCTGGAGTGAGGGGCTACAACACTGCATTGTGCGCACACACACGTACACACCACCCCCGTCGTCCCTCTGTGGGTATTTGGGAATAAATGTACTCATTGAGACTAGAGCAGGACAATTCTGTAAGTGTTGGGACATAAAGAAAGCAACATTTTACTGCGTGGAGGGGCTGTGGCACAAAGCTGTCTTTCATGAGAGCAGCATTTGAAAATGATTGAGTTTGAACAGAGGTGGATTGATTTTGGGTGATTTAGTGGACAGATACCTTCCCCTCCTTATTTACACAGTCAGGTAGGGCAGGAACCCGACTGGCTGCTGACTTGGGAGTTTCTCTCAATGGACTTATTGTGGAAAGTGGTTCACCGCCGTGTCTTATTTGTTTCTTTTAATAGACGCTGGTTTGCGTAAACTGCTTGAAATTGAAGAAATTCTCTTATAGGTCAACAGTTTAAGCGCCTGACAGAAGTGGATTCACTGTGAACTTGCTGCTTATTTTAGACGTGTGTTCTTGATGTCGTGACTGATGAATGTAAACAAAGACTTGCCAGACATGACTTTCCAGTTCCTACGACAATATTTTTGCGCAGGTATGATGGCTTAGTGGTTTAAAATTACAAATGCACAACATGGTACACGTGTGCGACTTGACAGACCGGTCGAAGTATTGATGTCAAGGTGTGTCACAAAAGTGTTCGGGGGAAACCCTTGTGAGTAATCCATGAACCCACGGCACACTTCACACCTTGTTTTCGTTTTCTCCTCGCAGGGTGCTGGGCTGCAGAAATGGAAACCCCTCATACAAACACCAGAACCACAAAGGTACCATCTTCCTCATCAATCTGTTGCAATACTTTGTGGTGCCCTGGTGACATCCTCTCCATAAACACTTAATACAAATGCGCAGCTTTTCCTCAGAGCTTCACTCTCCGAAACATTCTAACAGCAATCTTTTGTGATTGCCATCCTCCTTATGCGTGATTTTCCCACTAATCAGCATGCATTTTCATGTATGTATGTGCTCCTGCCATGAGACACTTTATGTTAACGTCCTTCAGTCCAACATAGCGTTGTACTGTACGTCTGCCTGTGACGTCCGCATGCTGAAGGGCACAGAGGAACTCCTGTGCAGCCAGCAGAGATATCTTGTTATGCAATTTAGATAAGGATTCACATGAATACAGACATTAACCTCATTATGACTTTTAACTCTGCCTGGTCTGTTCATCTGCATGTTGTTTATCTTGCATAAAACTGTGCTTTGTGTTATAACCGGAGATATATTTGTCATTGCCGCTATCCTGCATGCTGATGGGTGAACTTTATTAGCATTTGTTACAGTTTAGTCTGTAAATCACCAAAAGGCAGGATAACAAAAGCTTAGAAGTTGTCAGATGTTCTGCGTTGCTCAACCATCAGCTTAAAACTTGAAAAGTTGCCACACTTGCAGTGCTGAGGAGGAGATAATTAAAATACTTTACATCGATTCTTCATCTGTATGAGACTGTGAGGATGAATATCTGCTGTCAGTCACTTCAGATAAAATTATTTGTCACAGAAAACAAAAAAAAACTTTAAAGACCCGCAAGTATTAGCTGTGTGTTAAATACAGCAATTCTGAATTATGGGTCCCATCAGTCCACTAAAGTGTTTTATCCAACTAGAACAGGCCGCCAGTTCATGTACAGGACCGACACAGAGTTAAAGATAATCACACACACTTACATTCATACTTCGGGCAATTTCACAGTCACCAATTGTACTTTTTTCCACTGTGAGTACTACTATATATGTGGAGATTTTATTTTAGAAAAGTGCCTGCTACACTGATATCGTCACATATTGACTGGTAAGGGTGGCGTGCACGTAAAGTCTGACAACATGCTTTTGTTTGTTTTTGTTTTTTACAGGAAGGTGGTGGTGCTGGAGAAAAAGGAGGATGAGACGTTTGGATTTGAGATCCAGGTAAGAAGATTAAAGGCGATATGAGGGGGGGGGGGACTTCTGAACCGCTCCAGTGCCTTTTAACAGGATTTCCACGATCAGCAGCATCTCTGTCAACAGACGACTGAAGCCGTTCTATCGCCTCCCGTATCTCTTAATCTCAACATTTGCCGAGCCGGTCGGGGGCGAAAGGTCAGCGTCGATCCAATAAATCGTTGCCGTTAATCCCATGACTCGAGAGAATAAGAGATGTTTTCATATTCTCTCCCAGCATCTGTATTTTAAGCTGTGCGGTTTCCTCACACGTCTCGCCGGTATTACCTGCTGCGCTCTCACGGTATCAGACGAGTCCCAAGATTTGACCTCGATATCAGTCGGATCTCTGTTTTCCATATCGGCCCAAAGCGCCGCCTCACAATGTCGGCTGTTTTTCTGACTCCATTCCTTAAATTTTTTTCCCAAGAGGGACTAAAGCCAATTGGTCTATCTTGGATATTGTAATACTTTGGGGTTCAGTCTGAGGTTTCTGAGTGTGAAGTATTTCTTCGGGGTGGAAAGGACATATTGTTCTATTTACAGTTTTGTTAGTGAGTCCCGCCCTTCCTGTCAGCCTGAAGGAAGTGAGATCATGAGGAGCCGGTGTGATTGTCACCGGAGAAGTGTAGAGATGAGTCTGAATCGGGTGTTTAATGGTGAGCTCTCTATCGGTCGGCCTTCTGTTGCAGCTGGCCGTGGAGCCGAGCGTCCAGCATGTAAAATTGACATTTGCATGTCGGTGGTATTTGCATGAATTCATGTGCATCACTCGTGCTGCTGGTATGAAAACCAGCAGCACACAGAGGCTAAGTTATTGCAAAACTTCCAGAGGACACTTTGGTGCAGATGAAAACGCTCGATAAGTCGTGTGCTGGTTTCAGAATTGTTCAATCTGCATTTTGAGAGGAAAGACCCCGTCAGCGGCAGCGTGTTGGCTGACTGATAGTTGTATCGGGTGTTTCGTGACAAGAGGAAGTCTATTTGTGTTGTGCAGCGCTCCGACCGTCTGCATAGACGCATTGTGGTGAATGAAAGGAGGAAGAGCATGCAAATACACGTGGAAGTAACGCAAACCGTTTCCAGGACGACAAAACATTGGAGCCTGGGGGCAAACACATCGTTTAAAAAAAGTCCATATTTGTTTATCATACTTTAAGCATAGATACAATAAAGGAAGCACATACATGGAAAATGTTAGAAATATATCTGCATCTAAAAGTGTGCAAACTGCTGCCACAATAAATTAAACACTGAATTCATGAAAGCAACCCAAAAGGAATGAAGTTTAAATCCCATGAACCCCGTAAGGTGTATTGAATTTTAGTGATCAATACAAACCTAGCCATATTGATAAATAAAGAGCAGCTGTTTGCTAAAAACAAAAGCTTGTTGATTTTCTTTCAGAGCATTATGAAGGGAATGTATCTATTTAGTAATTCATTATATTCATGTTGAATCTTAAGCTCGAAAAAAACTTTAGGCAATTGACATCTTTCTCTCTGAAATGCATCGTTGCTTTTTTCTACGATTTATAGACGAGCTGCAGTTTCTTATTGGACTTTTAAATGTTAGACGTGGACAAAGTGAAGCAGCAGTTTGTGTTGATTCAGACGTCGGTAAAGAAGTTTCCGGGTTGTGCGTGTTTGCGTCACATTTCAGCGTGATGGGCGATAGCGTGGTCTCTCCTGCAGCGTCCACTGCAGCCCCCTCGGCCGGTTATTGAGGGATTGAAAACGGTTCACCTCAGCCTTGTTGTGCGCGGTGACTTCTGGACATTCACAATAAGGAGCTTTGTCATATTCACTGTGATTGTTCTGCCTTTTTTAGACTTACGGTCTCCACCATCAGGACCAGAACTCAGTGGAGATGTGCACGTTTGTCTGTAAGGTGCGCGAAGACAGCCCGGCCCAGCAGGCCGGACTCAAAGTCGGTGAGTTAAAACCAATTTCTTTTTTTATTCTCCTCTCCCCTACTATTTGTTTATTTATTTTATGTTTTGTGTCTGAAATCCAGACATAACCTAGAAAACACTTGAAATAGACACGAGGGGAAGTGAGTGTGACATTAGGCTGCGGTTCATCTGGTCCTCTTTTGTGTTTGCCAGCTGACACTTGTGCGTCAACAGAAGCACTTATGAGTTTCAGCCCATCGTTTAGGGAAGTACAAATATGAGTTTCTGCCCACTCATTTCTCCCGTCAGCAAACAACTACGTGATCGGCCGTTTTAGCCAACACGTATTTACCACATATTTCCTCTCACCAACCTGCCAGGGAGAGCTGGTAAAAAAAACTAAACAAAAAAGGATGTGATATTTTTATTTGACAAACAAGTCTGGGTTCATTTAGGTCGTTTGTCTCAAAGTTAGAAGCACGGGATCAAAACAAACAGCTTATATGTGTATGTTTTTCTGAAAAGAAGCTCTTTGCCCCATATCGTGGTGGAAGAGTCGATCAGTTCGCTCCACTAAATCCTCTCTGGTTTTCAAACCCGTGACAGTTCAGTCACAAGCTCTCAGCACTGAGCCTCCTTCAGTGTGTCGAAAAAACGTAGTGAAGGGGATTTATCTGCTTCTGCAGCCTCTTTCTTTTTTCCGAGCCGGTGTATGCCACCTTGGTTTCACTTCCTACATTCCTCGCATGCTCGCTCTTTTGTCCCATGTGTCTCTCTGCGGACGCACCGACTTCATCACCGCGGGTTTTGAAAGAGGAAAACAAGCTTTGTGCTAACGTCTCACAAAGGCCGCTGTCACGTCAGAGTCCACACCGCATCAAGTTGCCAAAGTGGAACCATGTGACTCCCACAGATATTATTTTTTATTTTTTTAGTTTCAGCACTGTGCAACAAAGCCCAAGCTTTGATAGTCTGATATGAAGAGTTTTTCTCACGTAAGCATCACTGAACTGAGAGACACGAACACACACACTCATCCACATTTGTGTTGCACGTGTATTGAGAATCAAAAGCTCCTCTGCAGCCTGCATCTTGTTGTAATTGACGTGCATCCTGACGTCAGCGCAACTGGTTAACACACATGTTGTGTGTATGTGTGTTCGTAGGGGACACCATCTCCAGTGTCAACGACGCCACTGTGGAAGGATTTCGACACAAGGACATCGTTCAGCTCATCAGAGCCTGTGGCAACACACTCAGGTACACTCCAAGATAACAACCGCAGCCTTAACTGCTAACAAGAACACCTCGACATGTGCTCCTCTGGTTTTTTGACATCGACTGTCATTTGTTCTGGCTTTGAAAAGTTCCAACAGTTTTTACCTTATAATGATGCCATTCTGGAAAGAAGTGACCGGTAAAACGGACAAATAGAAACGACCACACTAGAATTCCTTCATGTTATCAAGGATGTCAGAGGTGAAGTTGAACTGAGAAGAACAGTGCAATAACATTAAAATTAGAAAAGTGTACAAATCTTCTAAGACAAGATAAACAACAATGATAAGAGATTAGTGTTACTGTATTTATATATTCATTTTAGCTTGTTGAATATTATATTCTTTTCAATTATTCTAAAAGTAATGTTTGTTATCTCTTACTTTATGCTTTTTAGTTTGATTTGGCTTCTTGAAGCTTTTTTTTATTAGTATATGAATACAATTGTGTGTATGTGTTTCTTCCTGTCTAAATTCAGCTTTAGAGATACAATAGGCTTGTTTTACCTGATGTCTCCATCTAAAATGTTCTTTCCCCTCATGTTTTAATCATTTTTTATTTTGATTTGTCAACCTGCAGCAATTATTTAATGTCAGTCTAACATTTTAGAGAATCTGAGTATTTTAGTTATCGCCTATGATTGAAATACTTAGAAAGAACAGAGAGACTAGAAAATATAAACAAACTGTCAAAAGTGGCGTTGAAGAAGGAAATATGTCTTATCTTGATTGGTTATGGGAGGAATCCAATGCAGAACCAATAGGAAATCTATAAATAATCCCTATAGAGTCAAAGATGTACTTTATATTTTTGCACGCTTGTGGGATGGATGTGCGGGTCGGCTTTTAGCTTTTAGCTTTTAGCTTTTAGCTTTACACCATCTTCCACGTTTGCTGTTCCTCCTGCTTCTTTCACACCAACTGTGTTGAAGCTTCTAGGTACAGACTGAAGGGAATAAAAGCTGAACCTCAGCCCTATTTAACCCAGTTTATTCACTTAGACTAGTAATCCTGTCCACTGTGACTCGGGTTCTCGGTCAGGATATCAGTTTTCTCAGTGGGTGTTTTAATATGAGCCACACGTTCTTGCTTATATCTTAAAAAACGGTCAATTAGCGCAGCTTCGTCTGAGAGCTGCTGCGAAAGACGTGAGGTGAACCACATCCAGAGTGCTTGTTTTTATTGACTGACATCATGGATTTATCGTTACAACTCAAATCCCTATAAAGCGTTTGTGAAAATGAAGTCTGAAAGTTGTTCCTTCAAATGATTTTGAGTTTCTAAGTGGAAATCCTCAAAGTTTCTTCTCCCCCTCTCCTCGTCCTCCTGCTGCTTGTAAACTTGTTGCTTGATATCAAGACTGTTCCCACCAGTGGCGCATCAAAAGGGCCTTTCTTATGGTTGCTGTTTTCTGCCCTTGTAGTTTTTTTTATAAGTGCTTCCTGTTACGCTTATTAACTCTGTTGCCTTCTGGTTTTTCTTTTAAAGGCTGGAGACGGTTTACAGCGACTCGATCCGAAAAGCTGAGCTGGAGGCCCGATTGCAGTATCTGAAGGTGAGGGCTTTTTATTTGTTTACTTATTTTAACCTTTTGACTGTTGCTACAATAGTTTTTCAGCACTTCATGGGTGTCCAGCAACTACACACACACACACACACACACACACACACACACACACACACACACACACACACACACCCCCTCCCTCTCTCTCTCTCTCTCTCACACACACACACACACACACACACACACACACACACTCACACACATAAAGAAAGGATGTGTTGATGTGCCTTTCTGTTAAGTGTCATGTGTCACACGAGTGACATTTCAGGTGTTTGTCCTTGAAGCGCAGATGGATA